>SZWC01004326.1:18873-49383 GCA_023375785.1 Penium margaritaceum
GGGAGCGGGAGGGAGAGGGGTGTTGGTTTATGTGGGGAGGGGGGAGGGGGAGGGGGAGGGAGTGATGGAACCTTAACGCCTGAATGTCTTTCCTCATAATGCTTGCCTTACTTCAAGACTAGTCTGATCCCCATCATGTCGAGAAGGTTGTTGAAACAATGTTGAGGGAAATCTTCTCTGGGCTTGGTTCTTAATGCACAAATCATTTTGGATGTTACAATACTGATTGTAGGATTTCTTGAACTGGTAGAAACATGTTGGGTGCCAGTTAACTTGTGTAGGCCTGCCCATGCGTGGCATCATCCATGAGAGAAGCTTTTAGGAACCTTCCTAACCACTTGTCGCGACACTAGGCGTCAGTGCTAGGTCAGCGTATGAGAACGGTCACAAGTCAGAGGCAAAAACTGCAAGGGTTTGGGTAGGGACATGTACAGAGTGTCAAGAAGCTCAAATCTGAATATAATTGCAGAGAGAGATGACAACTGACAAGAACACAACGTAAATACCTGTTCCGGCTCACAACGAGTGATGCACACGCAGTGTCGGTTAAACTGGCCAAAAAATAGTGTTTTGGCCATAAACCTGCGCACAAGTATCCAAACGCACCACTGTCAGAGCCTAGAGATGCAGAATCTTGAGCCGGACGCTACAACTAGTCACACGCACAAGTCCAACATCGATCGGTGGACAGACAATGCAAAACATGCAAATCGTGCTCGAGAGCCAGTCCACCGAGAAAACTATAGCGTCTGCAGAAAATCTGGAAAGGACCCCGGTAAGCACTCGGGATGTCGTGGCGGCTGTCTGGCAGCTGCTAGTGCACGGAACCACCACTCTTCGGTGCCCTGGCGCCAGCTGTGTCCGCATCATGGATCATGTCGTCATGCTCTCCAGTAACGCCGCTCCATACCACAAGTACTGGGTATACGAATAATCACCGCGTCATTGCTCGTGACGGGTGGAAACTACACAAACCAACACTTCCC
This sequence comes from Penium margaritaceum, assembly GCA_023375785.1. Lineage (NCBI taxonomy): Eukaryota > Viridiplantae > Streptophyta > Zygnematophyceae > Desmidiales > Peniaceae > Penium > Penium margaritaceum. The sequence continues at coordinate 19,860 of SZWC01004326.1, forward strand.
CTGGCTGACACATCCGTCACCGCAATGACAAGTGAGGGGCTAAACTCATTGTCCATCGTAAACACCAACCATAATAAAAGGTCTCCTCAAGACAGTGGTGTAACTCACCAAGTGCCCGGGTCTCGACCGTGCAACACATAATCCACACACCCACGTGCCAAACATCACACAAGAGGTACAAAGCAACAAGGTCTCCTCATGACCCTTGACCATATGTCTCTGGGGTCCGGGTCTCGACCACACCTGCTTGCATGCATGGAACATACATACCACATGGAGGCAATGGATCTCCACGTCACACCGGTACAAGTCACCAGGTGCACGGGTCTCGACCAGCATAACCTCAACCGGAGCATCGTGCCAGACACAAACTAACCACACTGTCCTCAGAAGGGTGTCAGGCCAAAGCCCATACACCAACACCATGAAGGTGTGGTTTGTTTTTTTTGTAGGGACCATGTGACTTTTCATTTTGATCTTATAGGTCTTCCAATGCTCCCCTTTTTAGAAAAGGGAAGATTGAGCAATGCCTAGGACGCTGCACTTTGTCAACCCTCCTCCTGCCTTTTTTTTTGCATTTGAGGTATATTTTGGGTGGGTGAGGCTTCTTGTTGTTTCCATTAGTCCTGGTGGCCTCTGGACTTGACGCCCCTCACCTGCAGGCACTCCACGGTGATCGCAGTTACATCCATAGTCTGTGTCGCAGTTTCTCAGCTCTCGAGTGCTCACACGGATTTTCTTGGTGGCCGACTTGTGGGGCCATTTTCTCGGTGATCCTTCATTTGTTGAATCTTAGCTTGACTATGTAGGGCTCTTCTGTGTGCATATGCACCTTTGTTCAGATTGTCCTTCCGACAACCAAGCAGCTTGTATGGTTCCCAGGTTCCTGCTGGTCCTTGTTTAACAGCTGCAAGGTCTCTCCTTCATAACTTGTTGATTTTCCCAACAATGTTGGTGTATGTGGTGGATGGATGCACGCTCCATGTGGGAGAAGGTATCTCTCGCCTTGTTTCATTCAGTAACATTAACTTCTATGTTTTAAATTGTATCTTTGCCGTCTCTCCACCTTTCTGAGCATTGTCTATTACGTTGTGTTGTATGAAACATCCTCTCTTGCAAAGAATGTTGCTTAGGGGGATCGCTATTCCCTGAAGGCAAGTGTTTAAGCCTATCCATGAGGTTGGACTAGTGATATGCCCCCATTCTGCACTACCATTTAAGAGAAATGCCACGTGTTTAAATAAATTGTGCCCCAGGTTTGAAAACTCAATGAGAATATACCACCGCTTTGTAGATTACCCTAGCGATCCTTAAATTGGATGAGCAGATTTTGTGAATTTAATGATCCTTTTTGTTAAAAAATTGCCAGGTCCAAATAATATTGGTCGTTTCTTGAACTCGTCCAAGAATGACTTGGTGATCCTTCAATTCGGCGACAGGTCGGGATCAACTCCGCGATGATCCTTGATGTCGGCAATTTGGTTGCGCTCGTGCGCGACCAATGCAATGAACCGACGCCCTGTTACTGCTAGTGATTTTGGGGCTTCAACTGGTACCCGCTCGATTCATCGATGTTTCATGATTCTGCTGTGATTCCCCGCCTTCGAGGTCACCTATTCGAATCAGCAGCAAATCCGATTAGGACCATTGGACTCCGCGCGGTTTGTACTCCGCAAAGTTAGCGATTGACGTCCCGATTTTGCGGGACGGCATCCACCCCATCGATGGGGACTTGCGACGGGAGACAGCGATTCAGATAGTCATTTTTTGGCCGCAAATGGTTGGATATATCTGTCGTTCCGAAAGGTGCTCCTCAACCGTAGATGGCATCCCGTTTGGGCTGAAGCACAATTTCAAGTAACAATTCGATATCACGTCTTGATTCTGAGCATTCGTTTTGATTGTGCCTTTTGATTCACGGAATGATTCTCCAAGTTTCATGGAGGCCTGCCACGGAGGCCATTTGGAGCGGTGATGTCTTGTTAATCGGCGGTTAATCACTCCATCATCGTTGCCACATGCACCCGTAGAGTGGCGGTTTCGCGCATATGAGCGAGAGCTCGCAAAAATCCTCGCAACCACTCGCACTGCACCACCCGCCAACTGATGCAAGAATCACTAGCAGTAACAGGGCATCGGTTCAAGCCCCAAGTTGCCAAAATCTGTGAATACTGGGGAAACGTTGCCCCGTGCGAGGCTGCTTTGGGCTGAGGTGGCAGCTAAACAGTGAGGCGGCAGGCGAGCACTGCAGCGTGATAGCGAGGCAGCGGGCCAGTAGTGCAGCACGACAGAGGACCAGCGGAGCAGCGGAGCAGCGAGGCAGGAGGGCAGCGAGAGAGCGGGAGTGCAGCGCATTTGAATGCTTGTGCGCTTGAACGATCGACTTGCCGGAGGCGACTGCTGTTTGTCGTAGACTACTTTCCTTTTTTTGTTTTCAGCAAGCCAAATGATCCTGCCGGACTACAAGGCATTTTGGAATGGGCATTATAGCTGGTACATCCGTGCAAGCGTCAACATAAGCCTGAGATATCCATGAGTTGAATAGTAACCATGCCATATCCACCAACTTAAATCACAACCACGACATATCCAATGGTCCAGACTTCACGTTCACGATATCCATGCACGTAAAAAATGAACGAAATATCCGGCATATTGTTTATTTTTGGCTATGGTGGATATGGCATGAATTTTTCAGAGGGAAAAAACCATTATTTGTTTTCACATTCGAATGTAGTGAATGATACTGTCGTCATGTCGGACCACTGTTCGATAATGTTGTGCACTGAAAGAAACCAAAGGAATCTTATGGTACATGGTTGTCGAATGATGTGCCGAGGCCAAAAACATTATACGATGTTACCCTGATTTCCATGATCGAAAGGAGGGGGTATAACATTCTTTGAATAGGGTGTCCCTCCACGAGTGTGCAACCTCCCGTGTGTAGTTCGCCCCTTCTTGAACACAACCTCACAATATGAAGTTGACATATCATCTCGTGCCAGTCTGTCACGAGCCTCGCTGGCAGTTTGGACACATTGCGACCAATCCTGGGCTCGCCCGACGTCATGGTTGACGTTGACACATCGATGTACATGTGGCCGATTTATTGTGTTCTCCGAGGACGTCACCGTCCAACCCGCGTAGATTGCGTCAAACCTACAAGAGAAATACCTCATGCAACGTGCGCAAGTTTCTAGTCACCTTGTCTATTTTTTTGTGCTACACAACCATTATGTTTACACTGTTATCCTCATTAGTCTCTCAATCTCTGTGTTTTCGTCTGTCCTTCGCTGAGAGCGAGCGCACCCGGCTCCCTTCCTGTCTGTGCCGTGGGCCACTCCTGATGGGGGACGCGTCTGCACCCAATGAGAGTGGGTATCTCATACATTTAGTTCTGAATTCTTTCATGCAGTATCCACTTCGTCTGAACATGGCAGCACAACTCAGCTGGGCAGCCAGCCTTAGACGTATGACCCATGGCCCACGACCCATGACACCATCACGTAGCACCTCTACAGCGTCGCACAAACAGCCAGGTCTTGCTTCCCCGCCCCAAGTTCAAGTTTATGACAAGGACTTGGAGCAAGAACAACAAGAACATATCCTATTTATATCGCTTGAACAGCTTGCAAACAGCAGTCTTCGTCTCAGCCGTGGGGTTCATGGCCATGGTAATTCATGGCGGGTACTGCTGTACTTCACCATGCGTGCTGTGTGGTTATATGTTTGTTTTTAAACTTGCATTCCGTGTTTGTGACTGTGCAGTATCCTCGGATGACAAACCGGACAGCTCGGCCTCGAAAAGGTGCAAGACGACCGATCTCTTCCCGCCCGGCATGGAATCTCCCACGATGGAGGAGGCTAGGGCCGAAGTTGACGATTATGCCATAGCCAACCGCATGACCGTACGGTGGCTTCAGAGTGAGAAGACTTGCTTTGAGGCACACTATGGACAGTGGAAGGACAAGAAGTGTCTGTGGCTGTTAAAAGCCCATGTCAACACACAACATGGCAACGTTGTCGTCGGCCAGTTCGTGGATGGGCACCACTACGTTCCTAGTACGGGATGAGGTGATCTAGCAAGAATGGTGCGGTGGGCTAGTCTTTAGATTGCGTCCACGTTGAAGCACAACCCCACGGCCAACGTGAAGACCCTTAAGGCTGTCGTGAAGAAGAGCACCGGCAAGGCGGTTGACAAGAACACTCTCTACCGCCCGAAGTCGAAGATGCAAGAGTGTATAATGGGGCCGAAGGACAAGGCCTGGTCCCTGTTTCCAGTGTACTGGGAGGAGGTGAGCATACTTTGGTTTCTTGCTCTTGCATCATTGATTTCCTTTGTTGATTGTTGGAAATCTGACTTTTTTCTTTCTTTGAATGTGCAGCTCATGCGCGTGGATCCCAACACCCATGCCGTTACCGAGGCCACAAAAAATGGAGCTTTCCATCGTGCGTTTGTTGCGCCTGGCGCCACTATCATAGGGTTTCAACACTGTCGCAGGCTCCTGACCATGGATGGCACGCACCTAAAAAACGGGCATAAGCAAGTGCTGCTCGTCTGCCAGTTCTTTCACGCCAACGACAACGTGGTGCCAAGGCTTGGGCCATGGTCAGCGGTGAAAACGAAGGCAGTTGGAAGTGGTTCTGCTTCCACTTGTCTTTGGCATACCTGACGGCTGTGCAGGAGGGCACCGTGGTCATCAATGACCGTGACAATGGGCTGCTCAACGCTGTGGCCAAGAAGTTGCCCGGAGCCCAGCACAGCTACTGTGACTTTCATTTGAGGGAGAACGTGCAGTAGAAACATGGCAAGCAGGCATGAAAGTGGTTCTGGAGGTTAGCACATGCGCTCATAGAGGCTGAGTGGCAGAGGTACGTGGAGCAGCTACGCCGCGTTGTCTAACGCACTGTTGTCATACTGTTGGGCGCTAACAGGGAGGACGGCATCCCAAAGGAACGGTAGAGCAGACTGTATTATCGTGTTAGACACAGCGGGCACACGACTTTCAATGCCGCCGAGTCTTTGAATGCCCGCATCACGGAGGTTCAGAAGTTGTTTCCCTTGTATTGCTTCGTGGCCCTGTACACGTTGGTGCAGTATCTACTTGCAGATTGTCGGAAGCTGAGAAAACTGGTGAAAGGCCAGTTTGTGCCAACTCCAGAGAAGTGCATGCTCCACGCATCCGTCAGCAGCGCGGACTACAAGGTGGAAGAGGAGGGCCCGCACTCGGCCACAGTTACTGGGCCGAGAAACTTTCAGCGCCGAGTGAACGTGCAAGAGAGGACATGCACGTGCGATGGGTGGAAGGAGTGTGGTTAGCCTTGTGTGCATGCATGTACATTCATGATTGATAGGGGTGAAAATCCAGAGCCCTTGGTGGACGTGCATCACACCCGCATGGCGTACCGCTGAACGTACAACCACCCCATGCCCGACGTCAACCCCATCTACCTCAAACATCCAGAAGACAAGCTGTGGAGGCAGCCCGGACACACGCGTGGACCGGGCCGTCCCAAGAGTACAAGGTGGGAACGGGAAAAAAATTTCATGTGCCCGCAGTGTGGTGTCCATGGGTACAGGAAGTCTAAGTGCCCCAACCCTCCAGCTGTCGGAGGTGCAGTGGTTGCTACGGCCAACGCGCTGTTGCGTCAACTTGAGCGTAAAGAAGAGGCCATGCGCACAGAGACACCGGCCAGACGCTATCCTGGTGTACCTACAAGTCAAGGAGTAGCAGCAGAGGGTGGTAGGCTACCTAGGAGAGGTGTTGGGGCACGGGAGACAGAGGGAGCAGACACAGGAACCGGTGGGACAGGCGGAGCAGAGGATGAGGGGGCAAGTGCAGTTGGAACATGCTGGGTAACAGCACGGGTAGAAGCAAGATGGACCGCTGCGAGTGCAGTACTGGTGCCGGGAACAAGTCTAATTGGCTTCAACAGTGTAGGGGGTGCAGCATCTACAGGTGCAGCCTTTGGTTCTGCTGGACCCACTACATCACAGGTTGTGGGAGCAGCTCTATAAGCAGGTGCTGCAGGCACAGGTGCAGGACCACTGTATGACCCAGAGAATGACACAACGTACAACCCAGGAGAAGAAGAAGTGTACAACCCCGAGAGGTACATATTCCCTCACTCTGAAGACGAAGAAGAGGACGGAGATAGGTACGAAGATTTGAGACAACAGCATGAGTGGGAGCGACTTGAAGAGATTTTCCAACGGGCAACAGCAGTACAGGAAGCCTGCTGCCTTGAAGACACATGGGACGACAAGCCTGAAAAGGTGGATGATGACATATACATGTAAGTGCTAAGCACGTCCCCCAAATTCATTCTATGCACCCTGTGTGTGTTTATGTTTGTGTTTGATTTTGTTGAAGGTGTTTCCTGTTAATATTTTCCTTGTGTATGCAGGGGAAACTGTCTATAACTGTACAACCAGGAGGTCCGATTACAGGTGGCCTACTATACGGGTGCCTGAAGGTTTCACAGTTGAAGAATTCATGGAGGGACGGGTCAGACAGCACGTGGCCCAAGACAGAGAGAAGCCCCAAGAGCAGAAGATGCACCATAGTGACGTTTTTGAGTGGGCTATCATCGATTAGAACTTGGATATATGTTCAAATTCTGCTAAAAAACAATTCTCCTCCTATCCATATGTTTTCGGTACGACATGTAAATGTTTCTTGAAAAAAAATCAAATACATCCATAGAAGAAGTCAGCATTGTATAAATGGAACATGAAGGTCTCATTGTTCAACCTCTTTCCACCTTCATTCTTTTACATGTAGAACAGTGTTCAACACTTGTCTTGAAGGCTGAGCAAGGTTTCTATGGAATACATAGAATGCACAGTAGTAAAACCTATTGTTCTCTCTTTCTCAGCTGAAGTGTGTACTGCATATGTCTTCTTCAAGTTATGGCCTGTTGGTAGTCGTACCCAAGTGCCCAAAGTGTATTACTGCACATGTCCAGTGCAAGATGACTCATCTACCGGTTCGAGTGTTACCGAGGAAGATGCAGAAGAGGATGATGACATCTTTTACGATGTGAACAGCAACATATAGTACGAAGATTGCGCTGGAGATCTGAACATTGTTTTTGGCTCAGAATGCCGCCAGCCAGGGCGGCTGTGCCCTGCTTGCGACATCATCAATTGGCTATATTCACTTCCTCCTCTGGTTAGGGAGGAGGAAGTGAATATAGCCAATTAATGATGTAACAAGCAGGGCACAGCCGCCCTGGCTGGATTGTCAGTGGAAGTCCATGATGAAATTTGTGCAATTGTATTTCTTTGAACTTGTTTCCCATTGAAGGAACATGTTTCTATACACATGTTTGTCATCTTTGACTCCTGGAAATTACGTGAAAAGAGCCTTTGCCAACGTAGACATTTCAGTTTGATATCATCATTATTTTACGTGTATTTAAAGAGATTATTGATTACAGAAAACAACTTAATCTTGTCTAGAACGGTAACTGGGAATGATACTTCGTGTTTTTTTTTTTTTTTATATATGTACTTTCATAGCACCAACGTTTGGGCTCCAAGACCCAGGAAATAAAGCGCGCGGTCATGTCCGCCAACAACAAAGACAGTGTCTCTAATGACACGTCATCACGCGAGCACCGCACATTGAATTAGCCGTCGCTAGGTTTTGGCGTCAACGACGTCCAATTGGCTTCAAGGTCAGATTCAGGTTATTGTCGGTTGGAAAACAACAGAAAACCAGCTTGTCAGGTCTACTCGCCAATGAACAGTCATTGGACACAGTGACCATTGGGCCAACTGAGGAGCATTCACCACCACAAGTGCCATATCCACTTCCAAAGGAGGTGGATGTGGCATTGTTAAGTAAACGTTCATTGGACATGGCATTGATACATAAAATGACACGTGTGTAGTGCACTTAATGTACAGACAGGTGGACACCCCGTCATTGAAGTTCCGACATTTGGATATGGCGTGGTTAATGTGCGAAGCATGGATTGTTGGAGGAATGCTCCTCACCATGGCAGGAATGACTCCAAAAAGGAACACCAAAAAGACAAGCCGTAGTGGCTTAGTGGTTCATGGTGTCCACCTATAGAGGTAAGGGCCTGGGTTCAAGTCCCACAAGATGAAATTCTGCCCTGCCTCAAGGGAGGTGGAAAATAGATACCAGGAAGCTAGCTCAACCTCTAGAGTTCCTCTTTAAGTTTCTAGAAGGCCAGGTGAGGGTCCAAGAAGGTGGCACACCTTCTAGAAGGCGTGACTTGTCCTACAAGGCATCTAGAGGTGTCTTGGTCTTCTGGACACCTTCCCTCCTATAAGAAGGAAGCTGAGGAACCTAGGAAGGGGCAGAAGCTTCTTGAGGAAGGAAGGGATGCCTTCCTAGGTGGGAAAAGGACAGCCTACCAAGGGCCACTCTAGAAGCCATAGAATCTGCTAGGAAGCTCCAAATCTGGCATGCTTTGGTGTTCTGGAAAGCTTAGATCAGTGGTTATAATATTCCACTGCTTCTCAGCCTTCATCAAGTGCTCATTCCCTGTCTGTTGAGGCCAAAACTATTGCCTCACTCTCTGACCAGTTTTCTTCCACCCTTGGAACCAGTTGCCTCCACTGTTTCAGTCTCTCCAAAAACAATTGGTGGTGTGAATCAGCCACTACTAGGGAACCTCCAGGGTGCACACTCACCCTCACGCAAACAAAGGGATATGGACGCACGCCTCTAAGGGGTTCAAAGCCAGCTTGATTTCATGCTTCCAACATCGAGACATGGCGACCAGCGAGCAAGAGAGTAGCCGGGCTGTCCTTAAGTTTGATGGGACATGCTTTGCCTTGTGGAGGTGGCAGTCTGAGGTCTTCCTCGACGACAAGGGACTACTTGAGCTTGTGAAGGGTGATGAGAATGCTCCACCAGAGACTGCAACGGCTGAGGTAAAGGAGGCATACAAGAAGCGCAATAAAAAGGTGTTGGCCCTCCATGTGTCCGCATTATGCCCGCCACAACTTGGGCACATCCAAGGATGCACCCTGGCCGCAGAAGCATGGTCAAGACTATTCTCCATCTACCAGTCAAGCAACCTTGCCAATCAGCTCTTCATCTTCGAATGGCTCGTCACCCTCCGAGCCAACGAAGGTGACAACATCATGGAGATCATGCAACAGATTGAGTCACTCGCAGCAAAGTGCGTGGCCACTGGTTGGGAGGTTGACTCTCAGTTGCAAGCTATGATCCTCCTTCTGGCCTTGCCGGATAGTTGGAGTCCCATGATCACAGTCCTTGGTGGCTAGCCTTCCAACGAGCTAAAGTACCCGAAGGTTGCTGATTACGTGCGCAATGAGTTGATGCGACGTGGCGGTCGAGAGAGTGCAGCGACATCAAGTTCAACTTACACGGTTCCTCCTCAAAGTGGAGGCCGAGGCGACAAGCGGAAGGGTGCCAAACAGGGCATCAAGAAGGGTGACAAGAAGGGGGAGTGCTTCAACTGTGGCAAGGAGGGCCACTACGCTCGCAACTATCCCAAGAAGAAAACAGATCGGTCGCAACGGGGCAGGAAGAAAGATGAGCACGCCCTTATGGCATACAACTCCACCAACTTGAAGAATCTGGGAGTTCTCGTCATTAACTCCGGATCAGGCCGCTACACGCAATGCAACAGGGCAGCATTTGTTACCTACGACACCTCGGAGAGACGCATGACGGTGGCCAATGGAAAAATAGAGGTGGCCGCCGGTGAGGGTAACGTCCGTATTGAGTCAATTGTGGATGGCAAACCTGTCACGAGCACAATCCACGATGTGATGCATATGCCCAACTTTGGGGCAAACCTGCTCTCCGTCAGCCACCTTACCAACAAGGGACTTGAGGTGCTCTTCACAAAGAAGGAGGCCGTCATCCGCAAGGAGGGCAAAGGTGAGGTGATTGTGCGTGCCAAGAGGGAGGACGACTTGTACGTGCTACGTGCAAAGATCCTCAGCAGGCGGGCGGGGTCCAACGCCGCCAATCTTGCAACGAAGGATGGAGGAGACCTAGATCTATGGCACCGCCGACTCTGCCACATTTCTCCATCGACAGTGAAGGAGATGGCTAAGAGGGAAGTTGTGTGGGGTATCCAAATCAGCGGCCTTGAAGGAACCAAGGAGACCGTGTGTGAGCCATGTATCATTGACAAATCAACGCGGCAGCCGTTTGTGGCCAAGGGGACACGTGCATCGGCAAAACTGACCGTGGTACACACAGATGTGTGTGGACTGCTTGAGAGCTACTTCGGCAGAGCTCGCTAATTCCTCACCTCCATCGATGACCACAGCCAGAAACTCTACCTCTACCCAATGAAGCGGAAGAGTGAGGTCCTTGCATGCATGGAGGAGTTTGTGGCAGAAGTAGAGCGGCAAACAGAGTTGAAGGTGAAGGCGTTCCGGAGTGTGAACGGCGGTGAATATGCGAGGTGCCTTGGGTGGATGAAGAACAAGGGGATTGAGTGGCAGAAAACAACTCCACACTCCCCACAACAGAATGACATCACAGAGAGAGAGAGAATCGTACAATCCTTCACATGGTGCGATCGATGTTGAGCGATGCCGACCTTACACAACGGTATTGGGCGGAGGCGGCAAGGAAAGCAGCATACATCATGAATCTCATGCTGACAAAGCCGTTGAAGGACAAGGAGAGCAAGGCGTGGAAGACGCCGCAAGAGGTGTGGAGCGAGAGGAAGCCGGCGGTGGGTCACCTCCGCACGTTTGGTTGTGTTGCACATGCAATAGTGCAGGCACGTGAGGGACGGAGCATGCTGGACCCGCGTACCCGCCGGTGTATTTTCCTTGGATATGAGAGCGGAAGCAAGGCGTACCGGCTCTTTGACCAAAGGAGGCAACAGATTGTGCGACGTCGCGACGTCACGTTTGACAAGAAAAGCCGTTGGAAAGACAAGGAGGCAGGTCTCTCCAAGAGTGGGGAATCGATGCCACTCCTTGAGGGGGAGACGCCGGAGGACGTGAATGAGGGTGACGTCCTTGCATCACCAACAACCAGAGAGCATTTACTAAGGGATGGGCGAGCGGCAGATTTCTTTCCGGCCAGTTTGGATGACGAATCAGAAGCACCGGAGATGGACGTGGAGGCGGGGAGTCGACCAATGTCTCCAAGATCTCCAAGAGAGTGGGAGCAGGCGCTTGTAGAGGATGGCGCCAAAAGGGGACATCAACAACAACAACCGCCTCAAGAGCTCCGCACGAGCAGCCATGTGCGAAGAAGGACAAAAAGGGATGATGCCGACAAGGACATTTGGACAGGGTTCGCACAAGTCTTCTTCACGCAAGAGGAGCGTGAAGGTGGCACTGCACAAGAAGGATAGGGCTGATTGGGAGGGAGCAATAAAATGTGAGTTTACCTCCCATGAGGAGAAAGGCTCCTCAGTTGCAGGTTGAGCATGGACGACTACCATGGGTGATACGCAAGGGGGAGATTGTTGGAGTAATGCTCCTGACCATGGCAGGAGTGACCCCAAAAAAGAACACCAAAAAGTCAAGCCGTAGTGGCTTAGTGGTTAATGATGTCCACCTATAGAGGTAAGGGCCCGGGTTCAAGTCCCACAAGATGAAATTCTGCCCTGCCTCAAGGGAGGTGGAAAACAGATGCCAGGAAGCTAGCTCAACCTCTAGAGTTCCTCTTGAAGTTTTTAGAAGGCCAGGTGAGGGTCCAGGAAGGTGGCACATCTTCTAGAAGGGTTGACTTGTCCTACAAGGCATCTAGAGGTATCTTGGTCTTATGGACACCTTCCCTCCCACAAGAAGCAAGCTGAGGAGTATAAGAAGGGGCAGAAGCTTCTACAGGAAGGAAGGGATGCCTTCCTAGGTGGGAAAAGGACAGCCTACCAAGAGCCACTCTAGAAGCCATAGAATCTGCTAGGAAGCTCCAAATCTGGCATGCTTTGGTGTTCTGGAAAGCTTAGATCAGTGGCTATAAAATTTTATTGCTTCTGAGCCTTGGTCAAGTTTTCATTCCCAGTAGATTGAGGCCAAATCTATTGCCTCACTCTCTGACCAGTTTTCTGCCATCCTTGGAACCAGTTGCCTCCAGAGTTTCAGTCTCTCCAAAAACAGTTGGTGGTGGTAACCAGCCACTGCTAGGGACCCTCCAGGTTGCACACTCACCGTCAGGCCAACATGGATACCCGAATAGATATCTAGATTTGTGTGGATACATGGTCACTCTCCCATTTTACAACCCTATGTCCAAATGTTTATCCATGAACCCTTAAATTGGATTATCAATCTTTCTAGATAACTTGAGGGATCCTTATTCTTGGTGAACGGAAAAAAATCGTTCAAATTTGATGAGCCCAAGAAACATTAGTATCAATTTTAAGGATCACTAGGGTTAGGATAGAATGCAATCACTTGAGGGAATTCATAAAAATCTTGAAAATGTGGCATATGCGTGTGGCATATGCCCCTAGTATTCACCCATGGACAAGCACTCATTAGGAGAGGACATGGGACGGAACCTTATGTTTTGTTGAAATCGCCGTGCAACATGTGGAAAAACTTGACCACTCGATGCCACGTCCTTTTGGATTGATCACATAATGCCATCACTTGAGTGAATTCTGGAAAATCTTGAATATATGTGGCATATGCCCCCAGTATTCACGTGTGGACGAGCACTTATGAAGGGAATGAGAGGAACCACCTTAGCAATGTCTTTGTTGAGAGAGGACATTGTGAGGGAAGGAACGTGACAAACAGTGCTTAAGCTGGTCAAGAGACAGCAAAGATATGCTCATAAATGTGAGAAGTTAACAAACAGAATGAGCGTGAGGAGGGGATACCCCCCTCCACCGCACTACGGCGTGAGTGCCTACAACAAGTGCCGCCGCTGGTGTGAAAACAAGCAAAGAATAGCTCATGGTACGGGCTGCTTGGTTGCATGAAACTTGCCTGAACCCGGACATGGTACAGGCTGCTTGGTTGCCTGAATGGCAAACCAAAAGAAGCAGCAAAAGCAAAACAGTAAGCCCTACACAACTGAACAACAAAAAAACAATGATACGTGCGGCTGAAAAAGCGCCCAGGTGGTCGGCCACCCAAAAAATCCTGCTGACCAAGGGAGGACAGGAGTGGTGAGCCGGAACCTGTTGGATTAGCTGATAGGCCTGTCTTGTGCCTGCATGGAAGTTAGGCTTCAAGTCCAGAGGCCATAGAGACAAGCTAACACCCCTCCCATGGCCCCTAGACGCCAGGCACCAAAAGGCAGCAAGGGACACAAGCATAGGACGATAGGCAGCCATAGGACCGACAAGGCAGAAGACACAAAGGACACGGGAAGCACACGAAGGAAGAAATGCACGTCAGTCAGGGTCAGTACGGAGGGGTTGCAGACCAATAGACTGTACATAAACCTTGAATTTGCCAATGCAAAGTGCCTTGGTGAGAAAGTCAGCACGCTGCTGCTGCGTGTCAAGTCCAACCACGCGCACGTCGCCACACGCAATGCGCTCACACACAAAATGATACTTAAGTTGAGTTTCTTCATGTGTGTGTGATGCATGCCATCGTGCTTAGCGATACGGCGCATGCTTTTCTTGTTGCAGTGAAGCGTGATGTTGCGGATGGACTGGCGTAACTGCTGCATAAGTCCACACATCCAGATGCTTTCGCAGACTCCCACACCCAGTGAAACGTACTCAGCCTCACTAGAGCTACACGTGACACAACCTTGCTTCCCAAGCTTCCATGAGACGGCGATGCCACCAATCAGGAAGATGTACCCAGAGCGACGGCGCAAATCACGATCCTCTGCAAAGTCGCCGGCCGTGTATCCATCAACCACCACGGAGGGCTGCGCATGAAAGTAGAGCCCCAAGCGAGGAGTAGACAGGAAGTACCGAACAACACATAGTGCAGCCTCTAGGTAGAGGCGACACAGAGTGGGAGATAACAATGAAAGGAAGTTGACTGCGAAGGCAGCATGGGCACGCGTAGTGGTGCGAAGGAACATCAGTGAGCCAATGACCGAGAGGTACGCCACGACGTCAACACACTCCACCAACCATGCTGGGTAGAAATTCTTCAGCATCCTCTGTCTACAGGCATCATGGGTATGGAGGCATGGGGAACAATAGCCAGCAGGTCAGAAAAACACTCCCTAAGCCTTCGGACATACCCTGCCTTACGGAGGTGAAGTACGCGCTGGTGGCGGTTGCACTCAATCTCCATGCCCAGGATGATTGAAGATTGAACTACAAGATCCTTCATCTTGTACGCATATTGGAGGAGTGTCTTCATAGCATGGATAGCGTGAGGACCCGGTAAGGCAATCAGCAAGTCATCCATGTATACCAGAATGGCTACGAAGGGCACAGACAGAGCTCTCACAAAGAGAGCAGGGTTAACCAAGCTACGATGATAGCCACCGTGCTCGAGGGTGGCAGAGATCTCGCGGTTCGAGCAGTGCGGAGATCGCTTAAGCCCGTACAGAGCCTTGCTAAGGCGCCAAAATTTCTTGGTGCCGTCGTCAAATCCTAGGGGTTGCTCGAGTTAGATCTTGGTGACACTGGCTACTGGCCCTGCTGCTGCCCTGTTGCAAAGTTTTCCTCGGCCGCGGGCTCCCCCGCGTCGGTTGCTATGTCCAATACTCCAGTGGCACCTGCACCTGCTGCATTGCCCTGCTATGCTCCAACATCTTCGTTCTCCGAAGACCCGTCATCGACCTCTGTGGTCGCCGGCTCCTCACGCTCAAGGAGTTGGAACCACTCCCCCTACGTTGGTGAGTGCACTGCATTGATACCAAGGTATCAATCGATATCTTGACGGAGGGAAGTCACAGGTCACAAAAACCTCATCTTTGATAGACATTGGCTTCATCAATCAACGTGGTGAATGGCTGTGTTAGACTTGCGGTAAGCCAAGGCATATCTCTCGACACTGTCAAAAAGGGCAACAATATGCCAAGAAGGGGGTGAATTTGCACAAAAGAATGAGGACATGAGTAGATAGTGAAACTTCTGTCTGGTCAGGAACATCTGTGCTGACAGATCAGGCAACAGAGCGGGGTAGGACGACACAAACAAAGATTCTTAACATCGCAAAGTTTGACGAGGGATATGAGGACGACCAACTGCTGATATTGCTACGAATACAACCAAGGGGTTGTAAAAGCTGCACAATGGTACCGACACTACTGGATGGATGAGAAACTGACAGACCGACCGACCGACTGTCAATGGAAGATTGCATATCCATTGATTTTGGTAATCTCTTTGATTTTACAATAACGATTTACACAATGTAACGGTCTGGAGAACTTTCCCAATGATGGATCAAAGAACCATCGTTGGGAGAGGTGTCCTGTACTGGCAAAATGCACAGGTGGACTGGAGTAGCGGAGCAGTCTACATCTGAGTTAATGGCAGAAAAAGACACCTGCATCTGATCAAACAACCAATGACGTGGCAGAGTTTACAGGAAGCAAGAGATATAGAAGAAGCTTTGGAATTATTAGTGTTACAGTGTGACCCAGTATTGTTGGACATGGCCAAAACATGTGTACAACGTAGTGCACAAGCATGGCTTGTACACGTGGAAACAAGAGAAGCAAAATGAATTCCAACAAAAGACAAAACCAAATCCGCCTCGGCACCTAAAAAGTTTGCATCTGTGCCAGAGGATTTTGCACACCTTGTGAAGAAGTTTGAAGGCTTTTTTCCGTGAAGAATTACCCCCAGAGCTACCTCCGGAATGCAGCATCAATTATCAGATAAACCTGAAGCCGGATAGCAGACCAACGGTCAGAGGGACCTATCAGACGAGTGGCCACAAGCTCAAAGAACTCTAGAAGTAGCTGGACAAGATTCTTCTTCAGGGGTTCATTAAGCCATCCAAGTTATCTTAAAAGGTAACTTTACTTCTCGTGAAAAGAAGACCAGAAAGATGCAGATGTGCGTGCATTTCCGGGTGCTAAACAACATCTCCATGAAAACTGCTACCCCCTTCCGCAAGAACACAAAGATTTTGACTAACTGTGTGGGGCGAGAATTCATCAAAATCCACCTACACAGCTGCTATCATTAGATCAGGGTATCTGATGAGGACACTGAGAAGAGGCTTCTTCTACCATATACAGGCACTTCAAGTTCACGATTGTGCCATTCACACTCACAAATACCCCTGCCACATTTATGACAGCAATGAACAATACATTCTGGGCGTACCTCAACGACTTTGTTGTCTTCTATCTTGATGACATCCTAGTTTACATCCACATGCTAGAGGAGCATACTGGACATTTTCAGAAAGTTTTCAACAAGTTGCATAGAGATAAAATCTATGATAAACTCTCAATGTTTGACTTTGGTTACCGTTTGATCAAGCAACATCATCGGCATCGGATGGATCACCATGGACCCAAAGAAAGTGGAAGCAGTCGCTAATAGGCAGACAACGACCAAAGTCTGGGACGTCTAATTGTTTTTGAGATTCTACAACAACCAATGCTAGTTTGTAAAGGACTATGCCTGGTGTCAGCGCATCACTTTGAACTCACTCTCCAAAGTACCGAGTTGATTTTGGGAGATGAAAAAAAAGAAGTGTTTAACTCTTTGAGAACACTCTGACCTTGGCACCAACCCTACACATGATGGATCAAACACAGTGGACTACGGCATGGCCATCAACATGTCCAATCAAGCAATTGGAGTCGACGGTGGATAAGAGAATGACGATGGAGAGCAACAGGCTATGTACGTATGAGGAAAAGTGTGTGAGCCGGAACTCAACTATGCAGCATAAAAAAGAGATGTACTTTCAATTGTGTACGTGTTCAAGAAGTTGCAGTGTTACCTGGAATGCCAATGATGCACCGTTTGCACCAAACACCACACATTTCAGTATCATAAGACTTAGATAAATCTGAGCCTTCGACAAACTCAGTGGATGGAATTCCTCAAATCCAAATTTGACTAGAACATCGAGAACCAACCCTAAATTCACGGAATTCTCTCAGTCGACGACCAGACTTGACGGCCGAGATGAACACGTTGCTCGTCCAATAAGACATGTACTTTGTGAGGATGTTCATGATTGGTTACAGGGAGTTCAACACGTACGACAAGACCAAGTTGTGGTTCGGCAATCCCTGTTGGTGACGGTTATTCACTTGCCAAGTCGTTGCACCATCAAACGAGGAACTGTGGAAAATGCTATTGGAGAAGTGCCATGACATTGGTCCAAGTGGAAAGTTGAGCAAGGACAAGGCGCTCAAGAAGCTGGCAAAGTACTACAAGTGGGACCGGATGCAGACCGACGTGGCAGAATTTTGCAAATCATGTGATGCCCGTGAGCAGCAAAAATCTCATTGTACGAGGCCAGAACTGCTCCAACCACTCTCTGTTCTGATAGAGCTGTGGTTAAGCATCAACATGGTCTTCTTGGTGGTGAAAATAATTTTGAAGATGTTGTTATTTACTACAACAACCATCACTGCGGAAGGAAGAGCATGAGTACTTCTAAATCAGATCATGTGGCTACACATCGTGCTACGTACCAACGTCAATGACACAAACGACCTCTTTGCTAGTCATTTTTGGCTCAACATGATGATGTCTTATGGAATTCAGATCAAGATATCAACAGCGTTCCATCCTCAAAACCATGGACAAACCGAGTCGACCAATCAGAGGCTCGAACAAGTCCTCTACACCTTATGTTAGCCACATAACACTGATTGGGCAGCAAAACTACGGACCGCCAAACTTCCATAAAACTCCACAACTTCCACCACTGCGCATAAAATCCTGTTTGACGTGGTCTATGATAAAATTCATGCCACATCCGCAGGACTAAAGCCAAAGTGACATCCAATGAGAAGACTTCTCCAACGTCTAGGAGGAAAGACGTCAAACCCTCATCACAAAGATGACGTATTGAGTGCTGGCGATCACGTCCTCCTCAACTTAGCAATCACGAAAGTCCGTTGACAAGAATTATTCAATCCCAACTGTTAGGAATGTTTGAGATCAAGCAAATTGTTGAATGGTATGCACCTTGTCCACTGGCTAGCTGGCTCGCAGGCTAGCTGCACGGAAAGACAAGACATGTAGTGCTCTATGGAGTACGTCCCCTTCGTATGTTCTGAGATAGTCCAGGAATGCACTGCCCGTAATGAGTATGTTCCCTGGAGATCATCATAGGAAATACACCTTTGTGGCCTAGTTGGAATAGGCGCCGGAGCTCATGGGTCGTGATGGGTACAGTTCTTCTTTATGGCCCAAAATGGGACAAGAAGCTTCTAGATATCTTACTAGAGCCTGCCTTCAGGATGACACTAGTGTCAGGAATCTGTCCTGGAGGTGACCCTACGAGGGTGCCTGGCCTTCTGTGGAGCATGCTGACGCTGGTTCAATAGCCAATGCAAACCAAGGTGGAAGAGTGTGGAGTCCAAGGATCACAGTCTAGAGTGGGCAGAAATGAGCCGCAAGCAGTTGTACTCAATTGAAGTGGGAATCGTTTTTCTTTTCAGTGAGATTACATCTGAGCCTTATAGCGTATGAACAGAGCTTTCCAAAGCATCCAAGCATGTCCAAAATGGAGCAATAGAGCCCCTGCTATGGCTGTCAAAGTAACCCATGGTGGAGCCACCCACCATGCCCACGAACGGAGGTGACGGGAGGTGCTTCGACGGTGACCTGTCAAAGCGCCCTTCCTGGCTCTCAAACATGGGGAGGAGGCTCGTCCTGGTCCTTGAGACCTCTAACGTCTATTCCTTCATGGCCCTCATGCCTTAGGAGCCCATTGGACTCAAACTCGGACCGCGGTGGAATTATCCCGTCATCCATGACGTAGACCCAGATTCCACCCGTCGACCACCTGAACTTCGGGCGGGGCTATCATTCTGAATACTCACTCAAATTGTGCACTTCAAAGCTCTATCTGGCATGGAAAGTTCCAAGGAAACCAAATCTGCAATAAAACTAGATGTTCAACCACTCCGTTGTGACCGAACCAAGGAAACGATCCACGACAGCCATGGCAAGGGGCACCTTTTTCTAACAATCTCTCCCTGCACCGCAGCCATGATGCCCTGTCTTTGAAAATCGACCATGCTCCACTGCCCCGCCAAGCTTCTGCTGTGAGCAAATCTTCTCAGCTGCCTTGCACCAATCACAATACATAGCGGCAGACGTCTCGCTCCCCGCTGTCGTCACTTGTGCCCCTGTGCGGGACTTGGCAGCGCCCTTGTGGCCTGCCTTGTGACCTTTGTTGTGTTGGTGTTGCTGCTTGCCGCGACAGTTTGTCGCCTCCCCGAGACGACCAGGGAGCATGTGCCTCCTTGCAAGTCTGCTCCCCTTCATGTAGGATACCTGCACCTCTTGCGACATCGTCCTCCATGTGTGGAGTCCGCGGACCTTCCTTTATGTCCTCGTTCACCTCCGCTTGTGCTTGTGGTGCCTTTGATTTATCAACACCTTCAGTACCTTGCGAGCTTGGCCCAGCATGCTGCGCATCTCCCCCGTCTTCTGAAAATGCCTTCATGCTACAGCTCTTGGCACTTGCCGGCACTGCCTCTGTATGTGCCGCATTGTCCAAGCTGCTGCCGCTTGCACCGCCGGCACTGGCTTGCACTTTGTTGCAACCAGTCTCGTGGGATCCCTGATGCTGCAGCTGCGACTGCTCCTCTAGCCGCTGCCTGTACTGCTGCCATCTCCTCGCCACACGTCCTCAACGCGCATGCCTCCCCCTTATGGAGAGGTCTTCCGGTGCCGGTCCCTGGTCTCAGCTCCCTCGTCGCATTCTCCATGCACCTGTGCCCCCTCTTTTGGAGAATGTGAAGAAGTAGAGGTTTCACTCCCCTCTCCCACATTGTGCATGTTGTATGCATCATCCTCCTGTTTTGCAGATTTTAGAGATGCCGACACACCTGCCGCATCCTCTGTTGCATGCCCCTTCAGTGCTTGCCCTCCGCCTTGAGGACTTGGAGCTAATGACACCTTGACCACACGCTGTGACATGATCTTCCGCTCAGCCACCATCTCCCCCTTATGGGACTTGGCAGCACCTTGTTGGCCTACCTCATAGCCGCGGTCTGCCATCATTGCTGCTCGGAGCACGTTATGCTCCCGTGGAGAGCTCAGCTGCTTGCCTTTTCTCTCCCCTTGATGCATAGCTCTCTGGACCACCTTCGCCCAATTTTGTTGTGGTGCGCCCATTGCCCGGCCTTCTACCGCGTGGTGCTCTTGGTCCCGGTCTGCTGCTGCAATGAGCCCCTCAGGCTTAACTTGAGGAACTGCCCTCATTGAATCCTCCCTCTGGTGCGTGGTCCTCCGTGCCGCCACCAACGCCTCCTCTTGAGACTTGGCGACTCCTTTTCTAGCCGCCTCGTGGTCACGATTCACCACCTCTGTAGCCCAGAGCCTTTTATCCTCTGGTTGAGAGCGCAACTTCATGCCGCTACTCTCTTCCTCCTCTGGCCATAAAGTGGAGCCTTGTGCACACAACGCTCCTGTACCCGGTACTGGCCTTCGAGCCTTCAGGTGTTGGCCATCTTGTCGGTGCTGCAACTCCCCTTCAGCCGCGGCGCGGAGCCCCTCGGAATCCACTTGAGGACACATCTTCATGCCGCCCTCCTTTTGCTGCATGGTCCTCCGAGCCGCCACCATCGCTCCCCCATGGAACCCGGCAGCACCCTTATGGCCTGCGTTGTGATGCCGGTTCACCACTTCTGCAGCATTGGGCCCTTTATGTCCGTTAGGAGAACCAGGCCGTTTGCCATTAATGCTCTCCCCTGGCTGGCCTGCCACCTGGACAACCTCTTTCACCTCCCCGTGAGGCTTAATGCCCATCACACGGCATCCTGTCGCATGGCGTGCCTTCTGGTCCTGGTCCTCCAATCCAGCCCGGACGGTTCTCCTTATACCGCCCACCTTGTCCTCAGGTCCCCCCTTCTTGGACGCAGCTGCAACCGCTTCCTTACTCCGACGGCTGCCAACGCCGGACTCACGGCTGCTCCTTGTGAGGACGTCAACACGTACCAGGTACACACCTCCTTTTTGCACACCACTTGTCATGACACGCCCACTGCCCTCCTCTTTTATGAGGCAACTCTTCCTCGTGAAGGTCACTTCAAGTCCCTCCTTGACGAGGCGACTCATGGACAGCACCTCAGTCACCAAGTCAGGTACTTGGTGCTTCCTCTCCTTAGTGCCCCTCTTCTTAGCTGACTCCTCCACTCTTTTTTTTGCCTCCTCTGAGCACATCACCTCCATTGTGATGAACGGCGGCAGCTCCACTTTGATGCTCTGCCTTCAGCTCCCTCTTGGAGGTTGTGGAGGTTGCATGCCCACGGCATGCCTCGTGGTCCCCGACCACATCAGCCCTCACAGCTTGGAGCTGAACACTGCTGCACAGCGCATCAACGATTGCTTCAGCCTGCCGTCCTCTCCCATTGTGCTTGTCGGAGTGCACAACTTCTGCTGTGCACGTCCCCTTCTGTCAGAATACATTGGCGATGCCCAAAAGACGCAATTGACAATTGGGCAATCGAGGAAATACACAATCCACCCCCCGTTCCCCGTAAAGACCGCAACAACAATAATCAAACCGGCAGTCTCAGCTCTGATGGAGAACCAAATCCTCAATTGATGCAAGCGAATGGTCCATTGACCGTTCGCTGTTCCGCGTGCCTTCTCACGGCTGGCGACTTCCCCTGTCGACCGTTCGACGGTCTTGACTGCGCTACGGTACCCGCAAGACGGCAAAAAATGGGCGCAACTCCAACGTGCCAACAACAGGTCAAACCCCCAGGGACAGGCCTCAAGGACAGCTTCGGCGTCGCTCCGCGACGCTAGTGACAGCAGCACTACTAGCGGCATGGCGCCTAAGGCGTCATCGTTCGTAGAAGCCACCCTAGTGAGCGGTGTTAGGCTAGACCTAGAACTAAGTGCTTAATGTTCATGTTTGTGCTTCTTTTCTCTTAATCAACTATGATTGGTTTTTTTTGGCCCGCCTTCGTGGCTGCAGCATCCTCTTTCCCTCTCTGCTGCCGACTCGGTTCCTTCACTTGCCCTCCATTCCAGGTTGCGGCTTCTTTAATCAATTCTCGCTCATTCACTTGTCATGCCCGCACTGGGCAGCCGAGGCTTGGCCCGCTGTCTTGCCTGCTCCCAGGTTGCTACAGCTTTCCTCTGCCTTGGTTCATCATCGTTTGCCCGCCTAGAGAGCTGCGGCATTTCCTCATTCAGCAGCGCCCGTACTTAACAGCACTGCGCCCTCTTCCAAGATCCTCATCATTCATTGCGCCCGCACCGCGGCGCTGTGGCTCTTGCCCGTGCCTTGGTTGCTGCAGCCCTCCTCAGTTAGCACATTGGCATTGCTCCGTCATCATCTGTCGCCCTTCATCAACTCGTACATCAGCCCGACTACGACGAGCTGCGGCACGAAGCCTGCGCTTCGGTGGTTACGGCTCCAGCATTCATTGCGCCCGCACGTACTGTGCTGCGCCCACGCTCATCAGCAACTGATCAGTCTGTACATTTGTTGCTCTTGCTCCTCAGTGCCATTGCATCCATATATCATCAGCTTTGGCATCATGTATGTGATGTCATGACATGGTTTGGCCACCTCGGCATCTGTCCATCCTCATCACCTAATCATCGTTGTAGTTTCCTGACATGGTATCAGAGCATGGAAAAAGATCCTAAACTACTTATCCTCCTTCATCCACCTCCGACATCATCTGACGCCTGGAGCACTTGGCCGAAGCGTGCCATGTCCAATCCGCCAGCAGTTGGTTCTCCAGAAGCAGCAGCATCACCTTCCACAGCAGCAGCAGCCTTTCTCCATCGTGTACTTCTGTAGCAGGTCACCACCGTGACCGAACCGTCTATGGACATGGCTCAGTGACAGTGATACACACTACTACAGCAGCAGCAGCAAAAGCAGCTGTCCATCTGCCCTCTCTAGCCCCACCACATCCGCAGTCAAGAACCATGAAGCTCAATCGGTACCACCTTAAGCTCTTCCTCCTTGTGTCCAGCAACATCCTCTCCCTCATCGCCTCCTTTACTTGAGACCCTACTTCTGTGCTCTACTCTACAATCACTGCCATCCCTCTCTTCCTTTTAGGGAAATTTCTCCCATCAACTCTGAGATCATCAGTTACAACATCAACAACAAGCAGACAGACATCTACAGTTGGTCAAACCATCAGTTCCCATCCCTCCTGCAGCCCCCCAATCATTGATCGAGAACCACAGTCACACTTGGCAGTCTCCACTCCACCTCCGTTTCATTCTAAAAAACCTCCAACAGTGGCACCCGTAGGTGAAGCAGCAGCACCTATGAAGACTGCAACAGAAACGTCACATCAGAACGTACCATCACTCTCCTCCGACACAACATTGTCAACCATAATGTCAAAAGTGCATCAGCAACCATCAGACCATGATCTGCCAAATACCATACCCTCCTTGGCCATCATGAGCAACTCCTGCTCAGAAATAGCTACTCCTACTACAAACACGCACCGCCGCCACCGTCGCCCTTGTCATCTGAGACAACTGCGTTGCCCTTCACAAGTTGCTCATGTCCTACCACTTAACACAGTCATCTTCCAGCAACAGCAGCACCTACTCCCAACCACAAGCCAAAAGATCACATCAGAGCTACTTGCCACTATCTCTCCTCCAAAGACCACCTTCTTTCACACACTTCTTGGACAACTCCACCCAAAGGACCATGCCTCCTTTCTCGAGACCTTTAATCTACCAGCTCTGCCCTCTGATCCAAGACCCAACTTGCCTCCTCCAGAAAACCAAAACGATGTCCTTCTCCACTTCCCCGACATCTCCCCAACAACTCCTCTCATCACCGCACCCACGCAGCCCAACANCTGCCACTATCTCTCCTCCAAAGACCACCTTCTTTCACACACTTCTTGGACAACTCCACCCAAAGGACCATGCCTCCTTTCTCGAGACCTTTAATCTACCAGCTCTGCCCTCTGATCCAAGACCCAACTTGCCTCCTCCAGAAAACCAAAACGATGTCCTTCTCCACTTCCCCGACATCTCCCCAACAACTCCTCTCATCACCGCACCCACGCAGCCCAACAAATCCCATGACAACAACTCAGTCTACATCACTCCCACCTGACACAACCACCATTCCTCCTCATCATGGGATGAGTCATCTTCTCCACCAGTGTCCCAGCAACCCACATGCCCTGCTCACCTCTGGCTGTGCATCCCTCATATCACTGAAACCTCACTGACTCCTACTCCACTCAGTTCCCCATCTCCACACTCTCCCCGTACACTTGCCACTGCTCCTTTCAACTTCCTGCTCCTTCCCTGTCACCTGCAAGATCTGCCCCCTCCATCCAGAACCATGCACAATTTCACACCTCTCATCAGCTGCAGCAAGCAAACTCTCGCCTTTCACACCATCTACTCTAAACCAGGCTCATACCCTTCCTATCTACCGAAAAATTCCCTTCAACAATCCTGCTCTGCCGGATCCACTTCTTCATGTCTTTTGGGATTGACGGGGGGTGTCAGAATACATTGGCGATGCCCAAAAGACACAATCGACAATGGGGCAATCAAGGAAATACACAATCCACCCCCCGTTCCCCGTAAAGACCGCAACAACAATAATCAAACCGGCAGTCTCAACTCCGAACGAGAACCAAATCCTCAATTGAAGCAAGAGAACGGTCCATTGACCGTTCGCTGTTCCGCGCGGGCTTCTCACGGCCGGCGGCTTCCCCCGTCGACCGTTCAACGGTCTTGCCTGCGCTACGTTACCCGCAAGATGACAAAAAATGGGCGCAACTCCAACACGCCAACAACAGGTCAAACCCCCAGGGGACAAGCCTCAAGGACAGCTTTGGCATCTCTCCGCGACGCTACCGACAGCAGCAGCAGCACTAGCGGCATGGTGCCTAAGGCATCACCGCTCGTACAAGCCGCCCTAGTGAGCGGTGTTAGGCTAGACCTAGAACTAAGTGCTTAATGTTCATGTATGTGCTTCTGTTCTATTAATCAACTATGATTGATTTTCTTTGGCCCGCCTTCGTGGCTGCAGCATCCTCTTTCCCTCTCTGCTTCCGACTTGGTTCCTTCATTTGCCCGCCATTCCAGGTTGCGGCTTCTTTGATCAGTTCTTGCTTATTCACTTGTCACGCCCACACTGGGCAGCCGAGGCTTGGCCCGCTGCCTTGCCCACTCCCAGGTCACTGCGGCTTTCCTCTGCCTTGGTTCATCATCGTTTGCCTGCCTACAGAGCTGCGGCCCCTTTATGGAACTTGTTGGAGCCTCCTTGCTCCAAACACGCCTGCCGCTCTCCTGCCTCAAGTTCCGCCATCTCAGCCCCCTTAATGAAGCGTATGGAGTCGGCGTCTGCCCTGTTGGTCTGCTAGCCTTCCGCCACCTCTGTGGCCAGATCCGCAGCTCCCCTTGTGCAGTCCCGTCTCCAGTGGCTCTCCCGGCCACAACGATGGCACTCTCCCTTCTTGGCATGTTGTGGACGCGTCACTTCCTCCTTGCAATCTCCTTCTCCTCCGTGAGAGCGGACGAGTAGGGGTGGTGCTGCGGACGACGTCCCTTGCTGTGCCTTGGTGGATTCAGTCCACCGGTCGCTGGCCACTTGCGCCACCTCTTTGCTCGCCAAGTCACATTGCTGAAGAGGAGGCAGGGCGTGTGCGATGCAGAGCTGCTTCCAAGCCTTTGATTCCTAGGTGAATCCCTGGATTTGTGCACGATGTGCCGGACACAACGCCGACGCGATCAGAGCAAACGCCTCTTTGTTGTACTTCTCGAACACCTCCACCTCCTCGGCCATCACGGACGCCGCAGGAGCGTTCTCTTCACTGTTGACCTGCGCAAGCAGTCCCTTGAAGTTCAGGAAGATCTCAACCTGCCACTTCCACAAGGGAAAGTACCTCACATGAAACTTGAGGGGAACGTCACAGCTGCTCTCTTGCTTGGTCGCGATTGCCATTCCTTGTAGTGGGAGCGTGCACGTAGAAGACGAGGGTCCTCCTAGGGCACGTGGGCCCATAACCCTTTGTCAGGAATCTGTCCTGGCGGTGACCCTAGGAGGCTGTGGAAGCACCCCAAGGATGCTTGGCCTTCTGTGGAGCACGCTGACGCTGGTTCAAAAGCCAATGCAAACCAAGCTGGAAGAGTGTGGAGTTCAAGGATCACAGTCTAGAGTGGGCAGAAATGAACTGTAAGAAGTTGCACACAATTGAAGTGGGAATTGT
This sequence comes from Penium margaritaceum, assembly GCA_023375785.1. NCBI lineage: Eukaryota > Viridiplantae > Streptophyta > Zygnematophyceae > Desmidiales > Peniaceae > Penium > Penium margaritaceum. The sequence continues at coordinate 46,103 of SZWC01004326.1, forward strand.
TCTTTTCAGTGCGATTACATCATAGTCTTATGGCCTATGATCAGAGCTTTCCAACGCATCCAAGCACACCCATAATGGAGCAATAGAGCCCCTGCTATGGCCGTCAAAGAAACCCATGGTGGAGCTGCCCACCATGCCCACGAACGAAGGTGACGGGAGGCGCTTCCACGGTGACCTGTCAAAGCGTCCTTCCTGGCTCTCAAACATTAGGGGGGAGGCTCGTCCTGGTCCAGGAGACCTCCCATGTCCCTTCCTTTATGGCCCTTGTGCCTTTGGAGCCCACTGGAGTCGAACTCGGACCACTTCGGTGAAATCATCCCGTCATCCATGACGCAGACCCAGATTCCACCCGTCGACCATCCGATCTTCGGGTGGGGCTATCTTTCCAAATGCTCACTCAAGTGGAGCGATTGAATGCTCTATCTTGCATGGAGAATTCCAAGGAATCCAAATATGCAATAAGATCAGATGTTTGACCACTCCCTAGTGACCGAACCAGGGAAACGATCCACGGCAGCCATGACAAGGGGCACCTTTTTCTAACAACTAGGTGGTCTCAAGACGTGCCAAGTAGGACAGTATGTTCAGGTTGGCTCGTGTGGAGCCATTGCAAGGAAAAGCATTAGCAAAGCTATACAAGTATTAAAAGCATGTACCTTGCATGCATCCATTTCTAGTTCTTGCCTTTGAGACTCCTTAGAGAGTGTCAAACCAAGGGTAGACACTAAAGACCTTTTTGCGGACTTTGTGAGGTTGCAAACTGAACGAACCTAAAGTGTGGATCCCTCGTTTGAGGGTAATATGTTTTCTTGGCTGTAATACCAAGAGCGGTTGGTGGCCTCCCATTTCGGGACCTGTTTTCTAGACCGTTGCTATCCGGCGCATTCACAAAGGGTTATGGGCCCACACTTGTGGTTCTAAGGCACGCTTCCAAGGCCGACTCGCGTGTGGTCTTCTAGGGCACACAGGTACAATAAGGACACAAAGTTTGGATGGCTCCATGTGCTCCATTGGCTCCATGGGCTTCTTCAGGTAGGGTGCTCTTACGTGGCGGACTAGAGGACAAGGAAAAGCCGTGTTCATGTTGGACAAGACCCTTAAGTCCCAACGGGATAAAGCTCTATCCTTTAAGAAGGTGGTACAAACCCGAGTCTGTTTCTCACAGCGCCACCATCGCCTTGGGCAATCATTGGCGGGAGGGGTAGGCAACAGAACAAACTGCACCTTTGACAACGGTCACACTTAGCAGCCTCATCAGCCTCATTGGCCTCAAGGAAGCAGAGTGGCAGCAAAGTAGAGAAGACGAGCAACCACCAAAAATGGTGGATCCGACTCAAGCTCACCTTGAGGTATGTATGTCCAAATTTACAGGGACAGGTTTTCCCTTGTGGAGATGCCACTTTAAGATTCTCATGAACATACGTGGCTACCTCAATATCCAAAAGGGACCAAGATAGCACCTGTTGATGCGACAATGGCTATGCATGCAACTGACCTTGCAACATGGACGGCGAAGAACAACATGAATCTTGCCATACTTGTGAATTCAATCAACGAGACTTAGCACTCCCACATCACAGGATGCACGTTGGCCGCTAAGGCGTCAACAAAATTCTCACGAGTGCATCAATCAAACACCCTAGCAAATGGACTCTTCATCTTCCGTCGGTTCATGTCAATGAGGGTGAGGGAAGGAGAATCAATACTTCCATTTATGCAGTCATTTGACATGTGCTGCAAGAGGTCCAGAAAACAGAATGGAAATTCGACTCCAACATGCATGCCATGATCCTTTTGATGGCGCTGTCAGAAAGTTGGGGGTCCTTGATCACCACATTTGGTGGTTGGAAGGAAGCGGATCTGACGTATGAGGTTGTCATTGAACACGTCTACAACAAGTCCATGCGACGCAGTGGCTGTGAGACAAAAAATTTCAGCATACGCCTCTCGCTTCAGTGGACAAGGTACAAGCTCCTACTCTGGTCAAGATAGCAGCGGAAACAGTGGTGGTGGAGGGAAAGGCAATGGTGGCAGGAAGAGTTCCAAGAAGCCCGGCAACTGTCACAACTATGGCAAGGCTAGGCACTGGACTCGGGACTGCTTTAGTCCCAAGAAACAAGGCGGGAACAAGGGTGTGAAGGAGAATAAGGAGCTCTCCAAAATGATGATTGAAGGGTTGTCCATGAAGGGGGCAGCACTCCTTAGGCCATGGGCATTTACCCTTGACTCGAGCACCATCCACCACTCCTAAAAAGAGAAGGGTGGATTTGTCTTCATGGCCAAATTTGACATGTGCATCATGTGTGCAAACGACGGCGTCATCCAAGCCATGGGTAAAGAGGACAAGGTGATCACGTTCAACGTGAACGGTACCAAGAAGGAGGTCAATCTGTAAAAGGTGGTGTACATGCCCTCCTGTGTTGCGAACCTGCTGCTGGTTTCACAAATCACTGAAAACAACATGACCGTGGTGTTCACTAACAAGGAAGCCATGGCCCTAAGAAACAAGGACTCAAGATTTTAAACCACAAGGAAGACCTCATGCTTCAATTCCCAAGATTCCACGACCTCTACATGCTTTAAACCAAGGTCACCAAGACGTCGGATGAGGAACTAGCATGTGCCACCGAGAAAGTGGCACAACAGCCAAAGGATGCACCACCGGCGACCGCTGCGTCCGCCACATCAACCAAGAACACTGATGCTAAGCTGTGACATCGCCACTTCAACCACATGGCCAACAACACGCTTCAAAAGATGTAGGAGTAAGAGGTGGTCTGTGGAATGGAAGGGTGTACCATGAAGCATGGAGAAGGATTTAAATTGTGTCTGTTGAAAAATTGCCCCTCCGCATGCCCAAGTGCGGCGCCGGGAGGCGCTGACGAGCCGCTAGAAAATGGAAACTCCGCTCTGGCGGATCTGGCGACTTGAAATTTGCTCGGATCCTCAAATGGAGGGTTTGCCCTGAAAGTTGGCAAGTTGCTGAATCCGGTGGAAGTTGTTTCGCCAGAATCGGACAACTATCGAGGGAGATATGACCTTCCAAAGTTGGGGTGTGTGCAGCGACTCTGGGAGCCGGCTGCGACTCGAAATCCGGTGGATAATCGACCGGATTGAGTAACAAAAACACCATCTGGAGAAAATGCTCCGATAGGCCTGCCGAGGCGTCCGGTGGATGATCCACCTGATCCGGCGGATCATCCACCGGATCCAGTAGTGCAGGTTGTTACTGAGGGACAGCCAAAAATCTGGCTCGGCGTCCGAAACTTAGTACGTTTTGT
>SZWC01004326.1:49407-82349 GCA_023375785.1 Penium margaritaceum
AAAGTTGGGGTGTGTGCAGCGACTCTGGGAGCCGGCTGCGACTCGAAATCCGGTGGATAATCGACCGGATTGAGTAACAAAAACACCATCTGGAGAAAATGCTCCGATAGGCCTGCCGAGGCGTCCGGTGGATGATCCACCTGATCCGGCGGATCATCCACCGGATCCAGTAGTGCAGGTTGTTACTGAGGGACAGCCAAAAATCTGGCTCGGCGTCCGAAACTTAGTACGTTTTGTTACTCGGGGACTTGGTCGAAATTCTGGCTGCAGGTCCGCAGACAGGTTTCGAACCTCGTCAAACCCCATCACCAAACACGACCCAAAAGTGGGTAGGGTGTGTGGAAAAAATATAGGGGACCCCTACACCATGTGTAATGGGACATGCACCTTGGGAAAGGCGCTTCGCACATGAATGAAGGCGCCACGGCGAGTGGCGGCGTCAGGCTTCTGTGGTGGGTGAGACCTGCGCTTCGACAAGCATAACTTGAGCTACGCTTGGTCGAATCGCGCACGGTTTGGTGCGTTGGAAAGCTCATGACTAGCCTTATAAATGTTGTGATCATGTCCATGTTAAAAAACTAACGCAAAACGATTTTATTCCCTTCGCAAACTGACTGTCTCCAAATTTCTGCTCACATAGCGTGAGGCGACCAGAAAGCTCACGCTCAGTCTCAGATTCGCCCAAAACAGTAGACGTGAACCACTAGAGGTGATCAGACAAACGTCGGGACCGCACCACGCGGATCTCATCCTGACAAAGGGTTATAGGCCCACAGGTCTGAATGCCTCCAACGTTCATGTCTTCTGCAGCGCTCGGGATCGTCATCTTGGACGTCGCCGTGAAGTTCTGAGAACTCTTCGGAGTAGCAGCTGCGCACATGGCGCAGAAGGAGACGTAGCCCATTCAGAAGTATGCGGGCGGCCCAGGTTTTGGGCTATGGAGGTGGCAGTTCGAACTGCACCTCTCGCAAAAGGGGTTGCTGGATGTCATGCTGGGAAAGGAGGTGCTCATAGAGGCGACTGCTACGGACGCGAAGAAGCAGGCCTTCGAAAAGAAGAACACGAAGGCGCTCATGCTCCTGGTGTCTGGGACAGCCGAGTCGCAGTGGGGCTACTTCCAAGGCTGCAAGCTTGGAGCCGAAGCTTGGCAAAAGCTCTGTGACATCCACCAATCCAAGTCGCTCCTGAACAAAATCTTCGCGATGAAGCAACTCCTCACGGTGAGAATCGAGCAGGGAGATGATGTCATCTCCGCCATACAGCAGATCGAGTCGCTCGCCTCGTAATGCAATGATGTGGGGTGGAAGATTGACACGCAGCTGCAGGCGATGGCCCTCCTCATGGCCCTACCTGACAGATGGGATCCACTCATCATCGTCTTTGGAGGATGGTCGGAGGACAAGCTCACCTATGGCGCGGTCACAGAGTACATCCGCAACGAGGCGCAACGTCGGAGCTGCGGGGAGTCCTCATCTTCCTCATCGGCCCTCGTCACCAAAACGCGCGGTGGCGGAAGCGGGGGCCGAGGAAGTGGCGGAAAGGGCGGCAGCAAGAAGGGCGCCAAGAAAGGTGCGTGCCGCAACTGCGGTAAGGAGGGCCATTGGGCCCGTGAGTGCCCGGAGGAGGCGAAGACCAGCGGAAAAAACAGCAAAGGCAGGTTGCTCCTAAATGGTAACAAGAACCACTTCCTCAAGGAGGCCAACAGGCGGTGCCTGGATTTCGGGGCCGAGGAGCACACCCAAGTCGAGAAGGTGGGGTTCGTCACCTACGAGAAGTCCTCCAAGTCTATGGTAGTCGCAAATGACAAAGTTGAGCCGGCGGCCGGCCAAGGCGACGTGGAGGTGGAAGTCGTGGTGGGCGGTAAGAAGGAGCTATGCGCAATCTGTGACGTGCAGCAAGTCCCCGGCCTGGCTGACATCCTAAGTGTTAGCCGCTTGACGGACAAGGGATATGAGGTGCTCTTCCGCAGGAAAGGCGCAGTGGTGCGCATCGATGGCGACGGCGAAGTCGTGCTGGAGGCGAAGCGCGAGGGCGGTCTATCATCGTGGAGACCAAGGTGGTCCTCGCGGCATCCGACGCAACAGATCTGCAGGAGCGCGTCGTCAACATGGCCAAGGGAGGAAGCGCTGATCTGGAGCTTTGGCACTGACGATTGGGGCATTCAGTGCCCGCAACCGTTAAGGAGATGGCGAAGTGCAACATGGTGCGCAGCCTCGTCATCCACGGTGCAGACGCGGCAGCACATGCAGCAGCGTACAAAAAGTGCGAGCCTTGCATTTTGGGCAAGGCACGGCGCAAGCCGTTCAACGAGAACATGGCTCGCGCAAAGGACCTGCTGGAGGTCGTGCACAGCGATGTGTGCGGGTCGTTCAAAACGCCGTCAAACGGCGGCTTCAGATACTTCGTCACCTTCATTGACGACTGCAGCAGGAAGCTCTATGTGTACTTCATGAAGCGGAAGGGCGAGGTCCTGGACGGACTGAAGGAGTATGTCGCAGCGGTGGAGAGGCAGACTGGCCGGAAGGTCAGAGCGCTACGTAGCGACAATGGCGGAGAGTACGTGGGCTGCAGCGGGTGGATGAAGCAGCAGGGCATCAAGTGGGAACCCACTACGCCATACTCGCCATAGTCCAACGGAGTGGCGGAGCAGGCAAACCAGACGCTGCTCAACATGGTGCGGACCATGCTTGTGGATGCGGGGTTGCCGCAAGGTTTCTGGGCGGAGGCTGTGCGTACAGCGAGCTACACCATCAACCTCACCCCAACAGCGGTGGTGAAGGGCAAGGGCGGCTGGAAGACGCCGCAGGAGGTCTGGAGCGGGCGCAAGTTAAACGTGGCGCATCTGAAGGTGTTCTCGTGCAAGGCGCACGCGATGGTGCAAGCGGCGCAACGACACGACAGCAAGCTGGAACCGTGGGCGAAGCTGTGCTTGTTCCTCGGCTACGAGAGCGCGCAAAAGGCGTATCGGCTCTGGGACCCGTGCACTCAAGAGATCATCTGCAGCCATGACGTCAAGTTCGACGAGCAGCAAAGCTTCAGGAGCAGCAGCAACAAGATGAGTGTCCGGAACACTCCAAAACAGGGGGAGTGGTTCCAGCTCCTTGACTAAGAGGAGGAGCCGGCAGACGCGGAGGTTGATGATGCGGCGTCGGAGCGCGGCGGTGCAGTAGGTGCAGTAGCCGACGCGGAGGACTCTGACGATGATGCATCTGGGCTGGAGATCCGGCGGAATGATCCGTCGAAGGAGGCACCGCGGGTGCCGAAGCGCGCACTCCCGGCGGAGTTCGCGTCGGGCGTCGGAGAAAAATCCTCCGGACGCGCGGCCCATCCGGTTGACGGTTCACTGGAGCGGGAAGAATCCTTAGGAAGCCGTCTGGTCAATGATTCACCGGAGCAGGCTAAGTCGGAAGGATTGCAGCAAAGTGACGAGACGCCGCCAAGACTACCGCGCCGCAGCGGGAGGCAGCGGAGAGCGGGGAAGTGTTTCGACGCAGGCACCGGTCGATGGATTAGCATGACGCGGTGCATGCTGGCTGCATCATCAGAGCCGACGGCCGTCGAAGAGGTGCTTGCGCAGCCCGAGGGAAAGCAGTGGGATGCTGCCATGAAGTCGGAGTTGGCGTCCATTGCAGAAAACAACACGTGGCAGCTGGTTGACAGGCCGAAAGATGCCAAGGTCATCGGCTCCAAGTGGGTCTTCAAGACCAAGTGCACGAAGGAAGGTGTGGTTGACAAGTACAAGACGCGGCTCGTGGCAAAGGGGTACGCACAGCATAAGGGCGAGCACTATGATGAGACGTTCGACCCCGTTGCCAAGTTCACAAGCATCGGGGTGATCCTTACGGTGGCAGCCACGAAGGACATGGAGCTCCACCAAATGGACGTAAAGACGGCCTTCCTCAATGGCATCATTGACAAGGAAATCTACATGGAGGTGCCGGAGGGGGTGGAGGCGCCGGAGGGCAAGGTGTGCCATCTACGGAAATCCTTGTACGGGCTAAAACAATTGCCCCATTGCTGGTACTAATAGATGGAGAGCTTCATGGCACAACTCGGCTTCAAGCGCTGTGAGGCAGATCACAGTGTGTACGTGCGGCGCAACAAGAAGCTCCATCAGATTGTCGCACTCTATGTGGATGATCTGATCTTGTGCTCCTCAGACCTGCCGAGCCTATCGCAGCTGAAAGAGCAGCTGAGCAGTAGGTTCCAGATGTCGGACATGGGGGAGCTTGAGTTCTACCTCGGGGTGAGCATTACGCGGAACCCGAGGGCGCGCACGCTTGAGCTGGGGCAGGCCAAAGACGTGGCCGAGGTGCTGAAGCGGTATGACATGGAGGACTGCAAACCAGTGTGCAGTCCTGTCTCCACGACCTATGAACTAAGTGCGGCAATGGCGCCGCAAACAAAAGAAGAGTGGGAGGATATGGCAGGGGTGCCCTACCAGTCCGCGGTGGGCAGCCTCATGTACGCCATGGTGGCGACTCGACCGGACCTGGCCTACGCGGTGGGCCAAGTGAGCAGGTACGTGGCCGATCCAGGGCCACTACACTGGCAGGCGGTCAAGCGCATCCTCTACTACCTGCAAACGACGCGACACGCGCGCCTGAGGTTCGACGGCAAGGGGCGGGCGGATCCTTTGCGTCTCGTCTGCTACACGGACGCAGACTACGCTGGGGATGTGGACAAGCGGAAGTCCACATCTGGCTACATGTTCTTCCTTGCTGGTGCACCCGTTTCGTGGTGCAGCAGGAAGGAGAACTGTGTTGCCACCTCCACAGTGGAAGCAGAGTTCATCGCGCTGGCCAAGGCAGTCAAGGAGGCGGTGTGGCTCTGCAGGTTTCTGGGGAAGCTGGGCGTACTAGAGCTGGAGCCTATGGTGGTGCAAGAGGACAACACCGGCTTCATCTCCCTGACCAAAAACCCGACGCAGCACAGGAGGACGAAGTACATCGACGTGCGTTATCACTACACACGGGACATGGTCGAGAAGGGGCAGGTGGCGCTGCAGCACTGCAGCACGCACAGCATGCTTGCGGATTGCTTGACCAAAGCGCAACATGTAGACCGGCACGCGATGAGCGTGGCCGGACTTGGGATGACCAGCTATGATGGGCTGGAGGGCGTAGCGGAAGATGAGTGAGAGCAAGCAGGAGCAGCAGGCATGGAAGGTGCAAGGGTAAGAATGTTGAAAAATTGCCCCTCCGCATGCCCAAGTGCGGCGCCAGGAGGCGCTGACGAGCCGCCAGAAAATGGAAACTCCGCTCTGGCGGATCTGGCGACTCGACATATGCTCGGATCCTAAAATGGAGGATTGCTCCTGAAAGTTGGCAAGTTGCTGAATCTGGTGGAAGTTGTTTCGCCGGAATCGGACAAGTATGGAGGGAGATATGACCTTCCAAAGTTGGGGTGTGTGCAGCGACTCTGGGAGCTGGCTGCGACTAAAAATCCGGTTAATAATCGATCGGATTGAGTAAAAAAAATACCATCTGGAGAAAATGCTCCGATAGGCCTGCCGAGGCGTCCGGTGGATGATCCACCTGATCCGGCGGATCATCCACCGGATCCAGTGGTGCAGGTTGTTACTGAGGGACAGCCAAAAATCTGGCTCGGCGTCCGAAACTCAGTAGTACGTTTTGTTACTCGGGGACTTGCTCGAAATTTTGACTGCAGGTCCGCGGACAGGTTTTGAACCTCGTCACACCCCATCACCAAACACGACCCAAAAGTGGGTAGGGTGTGTGGAAACAGTGCAGGGGACCCCTACACCATGTGCAATGGGACATGCGCCTTGGGAAAGGTGCTTCGCATGTGAATGAAGGCGCCACAGCGAGTGGCGGCGTCAGGCTTCTGTGGTGGGTGAGACCTGCGCTTTGACAAGCATAACTTGAGCTACGCTTGGTCGAATTGCGCGCAGTTTGGTGCAATGGAAAGCTGATGACTAGCCGTGTAAATGTTGTGATCATGTCCATGTTTCAAAAACTAACGCGAAATGACGTTATTCCCTTCGCAAACTGACTATCTCTAGTTTTCTGCTCACATAGCGTGAGGCAACCAGAAAACTCACGCTCAGTCTCAGATTCGCCCAAAACAGTAGACGTGAACCACTAGAGGTGATCAGACAAACGTCGGGACCACACCACGCGGATCTCATCCTGACAGTGTCAACCATGCTTTTAAGCAAAGGCAAAGAAGAAGCCGTCTGGGAGAGGAGGTCAACATGCGGAGAATGTTTTGGACCTAATCCACAGTGACTTGTGCGAACCCTTCCGCACGATGTCTAATGGAGGAAGCAAGTACTTCGTGACCTTCATCGACAACCAGAGTTGCAAGTTATGAATCTAATTCCTCAAAACTAAGGGAGAGTTCAAGGAGAAGCTCATCAAGTTCGTCACCATGGTAGAGCGGCAAGCGTCCAAAAAGATGGAGACGATCCAAAGTGACAACAGGGGTGAGTTCAAGGCATGCAAGCCTTGGCTCAAGCATCATGGCATCCGCCACAAGCAAACTACCCATTAGAATCTCCAAAGCAACGGCGTGTCCAAGAGGAAGAAACAGACCCTGCTCGGCATGGTGCGAAGCATTCTTTTCGACACTAAGCTCCAACCTTACTTTTGGACTGAAGCAGCAACAACGACCTACTACCTCTTGAACCTCGCACCAGCAACTGCCTTGCAAAAGCGTGGAAAGGAGTAGGACAAGCAGCTGAAGACCCAATGGTCGGAAAAGAAAGCCAACGCCTCTCATCTGAACACGTTCAGGTTAACAGCATGGGTGAATATCCAATCGGGAGAAGGTGAAGGCAAGCTTGATACACATTCCAAGAAGTGCATCATGGTCGGGTATGGCACGTTTCACAAAGGCTATCAACATTGGGACCAAGCAGCAGGCAAGCTCGTGAGGAGTCACGACGTTGAGTTTGACGAGTCCACCCTTGGAAAGGGAGAGATGCTACACCCAATCTTCGTTCCCAAGGTGGGACAGTGCATAGTGTTGCTTGATTCCGGAGACCAAGTACCCAACAACTGGCTTGCTTTGCTAGCATGTGGTGGGAATGGGAGAACAATCGTGGAGGATGCCACAACATCTGACAAGGACATAGGTACTGAGGCGTCCTGGGATTTTGACGACGCTTATGACAACAAAAACAACACGACACCACCTGTGGTAGCACCAGCAACAGAGCAAGAAGTCGCACCAGCACCCTGACAAAGTTTGCGACTAAAGAAAGCACCTTTGCGGTATGCAGACAATTGGACTGGCCTTAGCTGGTTGTGTGTGGCTCAGGAAGATACATTCACAGTGGTAGAGGTAATGAATTGCCCGGATGTGGCCAAGTGGAAGGAGGCAGTGGACAGCGAGCTGGATTCCATTGATGAGAACGACACGTGGTTGCTAATGGATAGACTCAACAAGGCCCACATGGTGGGATCCAGGTGGGTCCTTCGAGTGAAGAAGAAGCAAGACGGAATAATTGGAACATTCAAGGCAAGGGCAGTGGCTAACATGTTTTTTCAACGCTCGTGCTCCGAGTAGGATGAGACGCTTGCCCCCGTCTTGACCTTTGCCTCCATCCACTCTCTCCTTGCCATTACAGCTGCAAAGAACGTAAAGATACACCAGATGGTCATCACCATAGCTTTCCTTTACGAGAAGCTTGACAAGGAAGTGCTGATGGAGGTGCTTGAAGGAGTCAAAGCTCCTAAGGGCAAGGTGTGCAAGTTGGTGAAATTGTTGTACGGGCTGAAACCGGCCCCAAGGATGTGGTATAAAGAGATGGAAGGTTTCATGACCAGTCTCTCCTTTGCGCATAGCAAGAATGACCCAAGCATGTACGTGCGCGATCATGGGAGATGGCTGATGCTAGTTGCACTGTGTGTGGATGATCATATCATCTGCTTGTTTTTATTCAAGCTCTTGGATGAGCTGAAGTCTGATCTCAACAAAAGGTTCAAGATGAAGGGCATGGGTCCTCTTGAGAACAACCTTGGGATCTCCATCCACCGCAACCGACCAATAGGCACCATCAAACTCAATCAAACCAAATACATTGGTGAGGTAGTGAAGCACTATCTTATGGTAGACTGCAAATCTGTTGGAATCCCAATGACAACCGATATGAAGCTAAAGGCCTCTATGTCACCACGAAACAAAGCAAAACGAAGGGAGATGGAAGAAATTGTTGACATGGTGTGCCCCTTTCCATGAGTGCCGTTGATCGTACTCCCTGGTTCGACCACTGAAGAGTGGTCCAACATCTGAGTTGATTACAGATTTGGATTCCTTGGAATATTCAATGCAGGATCAATATTTGAATCGCTCGATTTGAGTGAGTATTCAGACAGTTAGCCTAGCCTGAAAACCGGCTGTTGGGCGGGTGGAATCTGGCACCCGCCATGGGTGGCGGGATAATCCTCCGCGAGTGATCTGAGTTTGTCTCCAATGGGCTCCAAAGGCACATGGGCCATGAAGGAATGGATGTGGATGGTCTCTTGGACCAGGGCAAGCCTTTCCCCACGTTGGAATGACAGGAAGGGCGCTTCAACAGGCCACCGTCGAAGCGCCTCCTGTCGTTCCCGTTTGTGGGCAACATGGGCAGCTCCACCAAGGGTTACTTCGACGGCCGTGGCAGGGGCGCTATTGCTCCAGTTTAGGCGTGCTTGGATGAGCTGGAAATCTTAGATCACAGGCTATAAAGATCTGATGTAATCTCACTAAGTAAAGCCACAAGAAGTGTTTCAATTCAGTTCTATTGAATGCGACACGTTCTGCCCACTCATTTTCCGTGATCTTTGTACTCCACACTCTTCACCGAAGGTGTCCATTGGCTGCCCCAAACATTGGTAGTGTGAACCACTGAGAGCTAGGAATCCTTGAGGGTACATCCACACCCACTAGTTCCAACAAAGGGTTATGGGCCCACTTGCCTAGGAGGACCCTAGCTCAATTGTCACGCTACCGCCGCGCGCCATGACAATGAACGAGCAAGAGAGCAGCATAGACGTCCTCCGGGCTGACGGGAGGGACTTCCCCTTGTGGAGGTGGACAATGGAAGTCTACCTTGATGACAAGGGACTGCTTGAGCCTGTCAGAGGTGAAGAGAGAGCTCCTGCGGCGTCAGTGATGGCGGAGGAGGTGGAGGCGTTCGAGAAGCGCAACAACAAGGCGCTTGCTCTGATCGCAAATGCATTGTGCCTGGCACAATGCACCAATGTCCAAGGATGCATGGAGGCCGCAGAGGCTTGGGCACGACTCTGCTCCACACTTGACCCGTTGTATCTTCTGCAACGTCTCCTCCTCATCAAACGGCTTTTCACCCTCCAAGCCGATGAGGAGACCAACCCGTCGAAGCTTGTGCGAGAGGTGGAGACGATGGTGTCCCGCTGTCATCAAGCGAGACGGGCCATCGATTCCCACTTGTAGGTAGTGGCACTCCTCCTGGCCCTTCCTAATAGTCAGACCTCTAGGATCACCAGCGATGGTGATCTACGGGACAAAATGCCGACGTTTAAAGAGGCGGCACAAGTGGTTTGCGGCCGGTAGACCAAAACCACCGTGACGGAGCAAGGGACGTCGTTCGTAGCGTCAGCCCTGATCTTCCACTCTCAAGGAGGAGATGGAGATCACGGGAGGAAGGGACGCTTCCATGCCGCGCCAAGAAGGGAGAGTGCCATCAGTGTAGCCAAGAGGGCTACTGGAGAAGGGAATGCACTAGGGGAGCTACAGGCGTGTTTGGAGCAAGGAGACTACAACAGGCCCCAAAAGGGGGCCTGCTACAAGTGTGGCCAGCGGGGCCACTGGAAGGCGAGGTGCACAACATAAGCCGTGGACTCCGACAAGCGTGTCGGAAGAGGACGGCAGGCCGAAGAAGTTGTCGACACGCCATGCAGCAATGATGAGCTCCATGCTGTGGGAGCTAATGTGTTCAGGGACCATGAGGCATGCCATGGGCATGCTGTTGAAAATTTGCCCCTTCGCATGCCCAAGTGCGGCGCCGGAGGGCGCTGACAAGCCGCCAGAAAATGGAACCTCCGCTCCGGAGGATCTGGCAACTCGACAATTGCTCGGATCCTGAAATCGAGGATTGCCCCTGAAAGTTGACGAGTTGCTAAATCCGGTGGAAGTTGTTTCGCCAAAATCAGACAAGTATCGAGGGAGATATGGCTTTCCAAAATTGGGGTATGCGCAGCGGCTCTGGGAGCCGGCTGCGACTCGAAATCCGGTCGATAATTGACCGGACCGAGTAACAAAAACACCATTTGGAGAAAATGCTCCGATAGGCCTGCCAAGGTGTCCAGAGGATGATCCACCTGATCCGGCGGATCATCCACCAAATCCAGTAGTGCAGGTTGTTACTGAAGGCCTTAGCCAAAAAAAAATCTGGCTAGACGTCCGAAACTCAGTAGTACGTTTTGTTATTTGCAGACTTGGTCAAAATTCTGACTGCAGATCCGCGGACAGGTTTCGAACCTCGTCACACCCCATCACCAAACACGACCAAAAAGTGGGTAGGGTGCGTGGAAACAGTGCAGAGGACCCCTACACCATGTGCAAGTGGACCCGCACCTTGGGAAAGGCGCTTCGCACGTGAAGGAAGGCGCCACGGCGTGTGCGTGCCATGGAGGCGTTAGGCGTTTGTGTGGTGGGTGAGACCTGCGCTTCGGCAAGCATAGCTTGAGCTACGCTTGGTCGAATCGCGCGCGGTTTGGTGCATTAGAAAGCTGATAACTAGGCCTAAAAATGTTTTGATCATGTTCATGTTAGAAAACTAACGCAAAATGACGTTATTCCCTTCGCAAACTGACTGTCTCTAAGTTCCTGCTCACATAGCGAGAGGTGACCAGAAAGCTCACGCTCAGTCTCAGATTTGCCCAAAACAGTAGACGTGAACCATTAGAGATGATCACAAAAATGTCGGGACCACACCACGCGGATCTCATCCTGACAAAGGGTCATGGGCCCATGGGTCTGAAGGCCTCCAACGTTCACGTCTTCCGCAGCGCTCGGGATCGTCATCTTGGACGTCACCGTGAAGTTCTGAGAAATCATCGGAGTAGCAGTTGCGCACACGGCGCAGAAGGAGACACAGCCCATTCAGAAGCATGCAGGCGGCCCGGGCTTTGGGCTATGGAGGTGGCAGTTTGAAGTGCAACTCTCGCATAAGGGGCTGCTGGACGTCATGTTGGGAAAGGAGGTGCTCACAGAGGCGACTGCTACGGACGCGGAGAAGCAGGCCTTCGAAAAGAAGAACACGGAGGCGCTCATGCTCCTACTGTCCGGGACGGCCGAGTCGCAGTGGGGTTACTTCCAAGGCTGCAAGCTGGCAGCCGAAGCTTGGCAAAAGCTCTGTGCCATCCACCAGTCCAAGTCGCTCGCGAACAAAACATTCGCAATGAAGCGGCTCCTCACGGTGAGAATCGAGGAGGGAGACGATGTTCTCTCCGCCATGCAGCAGATTGAGTCGCTTGCCTTGCAATGCAATGACGTGGGGTGGAAGATCGACACACAGCTGCAAGCGATGGCCCTCCTCATGGCCCTACCTGATAGTTGGGGCCCACTCATCACCGTTATCGGAGGATGGTCAGAGGACAAGCTCACCTATGGCGCGGTCGCAGAGTACATCCGCAACAAGGCGCAGCGCCGGAGCTGCGGGGAGTCCTCGTCTTCCTCATCGGCCCTCGTCACCAAAACACGTGGTGGCGGATGCGGGGGCCGAGGAAGTGGCGAAAAGGGCGGCGGCAAGAAGGGCACCAAGAAAGGTGCGGGCCGCAACTACGGCAAGGAGGGCCATTGGGCCCGTGAGTGCCTGGAGGAGGCGAAGACCGGCGGCAAAAACAGCAAGGGCAGGTCTCTCCTCAATGGCAACAAGAACCACTTCCTCAAGAAGGCCAACAGGCGGTGCCTGGATTCCGGGGTCGAGGAGCACACCCCAGTCGAGAAGGTGGGGTTCGTCACCTACGAGAAGTCCTCCAAGTCCATGGTGGTCGCAAACGACAAAGTCGAGCCGGCGGCCGGCCAAGGCGACGTGGAGGTGGAAGTCGTGGTGGGCGGTGAAAAGGAGCTGTGCACAATTCGTGATGTGCAGCATGTCTCCGGCTTGGCTGACATTTTGAGTGTCAGCCGCTTGACGGACAAGGGGTATGAGGTACTCTTCCACAGGAAAGGCGTAGTGGTGCGCATTGACGGCGACGGCAAAGTTGTGCTGGAGGCAGAGCGCGAGGGCGGTCTCTACATCGTGGAGACCAAGGTGGTCCCCACGGCATCAAATGCAACAGACTCGAAGGAGCGCGTCGTCAACATGGCCAAGGGAGGAAGCGCTGATCTGGAGCTCTGTCACCGACGGTTGGGGCATTCGGCGCCCGCAACCGTTAAGGAGATGGCGAAGCGCGACATGGTGCGCGGCCTCGTCATCGACGGTGCAGACGCGGCAGCAGATGTAGCAACGCACAAAAAGTGCGAGCCTTGCATTTTGGGCAAGGCGCGGCGCAAGCCGTTCAACGAGAACACGGCTCGCGCAAAGGACCTACAGGAGGTCGTGTAGAGCGATGTGCGCGGACCGTTCAAAACGCCGTCAAACGGTGGCTTGAGATACTTTGTCACTTTCATTGACGACTGTAGCAGGAAGCTCTACGTGTACTTCATGAAGCGAAAGGGCGAGGTCCTGGACCGGTTGAAGGAGTACGTCGCAGCGCTGGAGAGGAAGACTGGCCGGAAGGTCAGAGCGCTACGTCGCGACAATGGCGGAGAGTACGTGGGCTGCAGCGGGTGGATGAAGCAGCAGGGCATCAAGTGGGAACCCACTATGCCGTACTCGCCACAATCTAACGGAGTGGCAGAGCGGGCGAACCAGACGCTGCTCAACATGGTGCGGACCATGCTTGTGGAAGCGGGGTTGCCGGAAGGGTTCTGGGTAGAGGCTGTGCGTACAGCGAGCTACACAATCAACCTCACCCTTACGGCGATGCTGAAGGGTAAGGGCTGTTTGAAGACACCGCAGGAGGTTTGGAGCGGGCGCAAGCCAAACGTGGAGCACCTGAAGGTCTTCGGGCGCAAGGCGCACGCGATGGTGCAGGCGGCGCAACGACACAACAGCAAGCTAGAACCGCGGGCGAAGCCGTGCTTGTTCCTTGGCTATGAGAGTGCGTAAAAGGCATACTAGCTCTAGGACCCACGCACGCAAGAGATCATCCGCAGCCGTGACATCGAGTTCGACGAGTAGCAGAGCTTCAGCAGTAGCAGCAATGACATGAGCGTCAGGAACACTCCAAAACAGGGGGAGTGGTTCCAGCTCCTTGACTACGAGGGGGAGCCGGCAGACATGGAGGTCGATGATGCGGCGTCGGAGTGCGGCGGTACAGCAGGTGCAGCAGCCGACGCGGAGGACTCTGACGACGATGCAGCTGGGCTTGAGATCCGGCGGAATGATCCGTCGAAGGAGGCACCGCGGGTGCCAAAGCGCGCACTCCCGGCGAAGTTCGCGTCGGGCGTTGGAGAAAAATCCTTCGGACGCGCCGTCCGTCCGGTTGATGGTTCACCGGAGCGGGAGGAACCCTCGGGAAGCCCTCCGGTCGATGATTCACCGGAGCTGGTAGAGTCGGAAGGATCGCAGCAGAGCGACAAGACGCCGCCAAGATTACCGCGCCGCAACGGACGGCAACGGAGAGCAGGGAAGCGTTTCGACGCAGGCATCGGTCGATGGATCAGTATGATACGGTGCATGCTAGCTGCATCAACGGAGCCGACGGCCGTGCAAGAGGCGCTTGCGCGGCCCGAGGGAAAGTAGTGGGACGCCGCCATCAAGTCGGAGTTGGCGTCCATTGCTGGAAACGACACGTGGCAGCTGGTTGACAGGCCGAAAGACGCCAAGGTCATTGGCTCCAAATGGGTCTTCAAGACCAAGTTCACGAAGGAAGGTGTGGTTGACAAGTACAAGGCGCGGCTCGTGGCGAAGGGGTACGCACAGCGTAAGGGCGAACACTACGATGAGACGTTTGCCCCCATCACCAAGTTAACAAGCATCCGAGCGATCCTTGCGGTGGCAGCCGCGAAGGACATGGAGCTCCACCAAATGGACGTAAAGACGGCCTTCCTCAATGTCATCATTGACAAGGAAATCTACATGGAGTTGCCGGAGGGGGTGGAGGCGCCAAAGGGCAAGGTGTGCAAGCTACACAAGTCCTTGTACGGGCTAAAACAATCGCCCTGATGCTGGTACCATCAGATGGACAGCTTCATGGCACAACTCGGATTCAAACGCTGTGAGGCGGATCACAGTGTGTACGTGCGGCGCAGCAAGAAGCTCCATCAGATTGTCGCACTCTATATGGACGATCTAATCTTGTGCTCCGCAGACCTGCCGAGCCTACGGCAGCTAAAAGAGCAGCTGAGTAGCAGGTTCCAGATGTCAGACATGGGGGAGCTGTAGTTCGACCTCAGGTTGAGCATTACGCAAAACCGGAGGGTGCGCACGCTTGAGCTGGGGCAGGCCAAATACGTGGCCGAAGTGCTGAAGCGGTACGGCATGGAGGACTTCAAACTAGTGTGCAGTCTTGTCTCCACCACCTGGGAACTGAGTGCGGCAATGGCACCGCAAACAAAAGAAGAGTGGGAGGATATGGCAGGGGTGCTGTACCAATCAGCGGTGGGCAGCCTCATGTACGCCATGGTGGTAACTCGATCGGACCTGGCCTACGCGGCGGGCCAAGTGAGTAGGTACGTGGCCGATCCAGGGCCACTACACTGGCAGGCGGTCTAGTGCATCCTCCGCTACCTGCAGGCGACACGGCACGCGCGCCTGAGGTTCGACGGCAAAGGGCGGGCGGACCCTTTGCGTCTGGTCTGCTACACGGATGCAGACTACGCTGGGGATGTGGACAAGCGGAAGTCCACATCCGGCTACGTGTTCTTCCTCGCTGGTGCAGCGGTCTCGTGGTGCAGCAGGAAGCAGGACTGCGTCGCCACCTCCACAGTGGAAGGTGAGTACATCGCGCTGGCCGAAGCGGTCAAGGAGGCGGTGTGGCTCCGCAGGTTGCTGGGGGAGCTAGGCGTGCCGCAGCTGGAGCCTACAGTGGTGCAAGAGGACAACACCGGCCCGATCTCGCTGACCAACAACCCGACGCAGGACAGAAGGATGAAGCACATCGACGTGGGTTATCACTACGCACGGGACATGGTCGAGAAGGGGCAGGTGGTGCTGGAGCACTGCAGCGCGCACAACATGCTTGCGGATTGCTTGACCAAGGCGCAACCCGCGGACCGGCACGCGATGAGCGTGGCCGGACTGGGATGACCAGCTATGACAGGCTGGAGGGTGCAGCGAAAGATGAGTGAGAGCAAGCAGGAGAAGTGGGCATGGCAGGTGCAAGGGGGAGAATGTAGAAAAACTGCCCCTCCGCATGCCCAAGTGCGGTGCCGGGATGCACTGACGAGCCGCCAGAAAATGGAAACTCCGCTCCGGCGGATCTGGTGACTCAACAATTTCTTGGATCCTAGAATGGAGGATTTCCCCTGAAAGATGATGAGTCGGTGAGTTCGGTGGAAGTTTTTTCGCCGGAATCGGACAAGTATGGAGGGAGATATGGCTTTCCAAAGTTGGGGTATGCGCAGCGGCTCTGGGAGCCGGCTACGACTCAAAATCCGGCCGATAATCGACCAGACCGAGTAACAAAAATACCATGTGGAGAAATTGCTCCGATAGGCCTGCCGAGGCGTCCGGTGGATGATCCACGTGATCCGGCGGATCATCCACCGGATCCAGTAGTACAGGTTGTTACTGAAGGACTTAGCCAAAAAAAATCTGGCTAGACGTCCGAAACTCAGTAGTACATTTTGTTGCTTGCAGACTTGGTCAAAATCCTGACTGCAGGTCCGCGGACAGGTTTCGAACCTCGTCACACCCCATCACCAAACACGACCCAAAAGTGGGTAGGTTGCGTGGAAACAGTGCAGGGGACCCCTAGACCATGTGCAAGTGGACCTGCGCCTTGGGAAAGGCGCTTCGCACGTGAAGGAAGGCGCCACGGCGTGTGCGCGCCATGGAGGCGTTAGGCGTTTGTGTGGTGGGTGAGACCTGCGCTTCCGCAAGCATAACTTGGGCTACGCTTGGCCGAATTGCGCGCGGTTTGGTCTGTTGGAAAGCTGATGACTAGCCCTATAAATGTTGTGATCATGTTCATGTTAAAAAACTAACGCAAAATGAAGTTATTCCCTTCGCAAACGGACTGTCTCTAAATTCTTGCTCACATAGCGTGAGGCGACCAGAAAGCTCACGCTCAGTCTCAGATTCGCCCAAAACAGTAGACGTGAACCACTGGAGACGATCAGACAAACGTCGGGACCGCACCACGCGGATCTCATCGTGACACATGCAACCTCCACAACCTTCAAGAGGGAGCTGAAGGTGGAGCATAAAAATTGGGTTGCCACCATTCATCACAATGGAGGTGATGTGCTCCGAGGGGGTAAAAAAGGGGTGGAGGAGTCGGTTGGGAAGAAGGGCGCAACAACGAGGAGGCTCAAAGCACCTGACCTGGCAATAGAGATGCTGTCTGTGAGTCACCTTGTTGAGGAGGGACTCAAATGACCTTCACGAGGAAGGGCTGCCTCCTAAAAGAGGAGGGTAGTGGGCGTGTTGTGGCATGTGGTTCACACAAAGGAGTGTGTACCAAATACATGCCGACGTCCTCACAAGGAGTAGCCGTGACTCCAACATGAACAGCTGTTGGAGCGAGGAAGCGATTGCAGCTACGTCCAAGAGGGGGCAACCTGATGGTTCAGTGGGTGGTATGGAGGGTACCATCCGGGCTGGGTTGGGAGATCTTGACCAGAAGGCACGCCATGCAACGTGACGCGGGGTGATGGGTGCACGGCCTCCAAGGGGAGGCAAGAGTAGTGGTCGAATTGGTAGACCAGCCAAAGGAGAGCATCAACAGCAGGCGGCCTGGCTTTCCTAGTGGGAAAAAGGGGCCCAGTGTTGCAAGAATGGTCCACCAGAGCCATAAGCCAGGCCAAACGGGCGCTGCCAAGCTCCATGAGGACGATGGTGGTTCCGCGAAAGACCATGCAGCAAGATGAGGACAGCAAGGAGGCGTGTCTTCAAGGGGAGCACGATGGGCTCCACACCTCGGCGGAAGGGGAGCAGCTATGGCAGAGATTTGAAGGCCAGAACACGGCTGTTCAAGTTTTGGTACGGAGTTCCGGCAAGTCGCGTGCGCATGGTTCCGCCTCTGGGACGAAGGGGAGGGGGATTGATGGTAAAGGGTTGTGCTCTCAATTGGAGAAAAACGCGCTTCAGGCTGCAGAGGTGGTGGACCAAGGCCACAAGACAAAAGGTGCCGCCTAGTCTCAAGAGAAGGCGTTGGTGGTGGCTTAGAGGACCACACAACAGATTGAGGACGCCGTGAGGACAGGTCCTCAAAGTTAACCAAGGCGGCTCAGTGCAGCAGCGGCCCGGGATCAAGGGAATCGCGCAACGGAAGGCCGGGCAGTGGGTGCACCGCAACAAAAATTGGCAGAGGTGATCCGGAGGGCTGTACAACAAGGTGACAGCGACAGGAAGTGGCTGCGCTATCCATGAGAGCAAAACGTGCTCCGAGCAGCTGAGCAAAGGACCAGGCCGCAAGGTGCGGTCAAGGCCTTGGTGGCTCCAAGTCCTCAAGGAGGAGGGAAAGCACTCAAGGGATATGGAATGGAGAATGCGGTGAGCATGCCGGCATCTCTGACATCCAAAAATGAGGCGGATGAACCATACAATATGCACACATGAGATCTCCAGCTCTCCAACTCCTCCCAAAGAGGGGGAGACAGTACATGAGGAGTGCGGCAAGAGAGCCGAGACCAAAGGACCAGCACAGGAAGCCCTCTCCAAGGGGGAGAGGCATACATGTCTGGGACGTACAACAAGGTAGCGGCAGCAGCGCAGGCGGCGGCTCAATGAGCAGTTGCAGTTGCAGCACCATGGATCCCTCGAGGCTGGTTGCAATAAAGGGCAAGCCAATGCTAGCAGTGCATGCGGTAGCAGCTTGGTCAAGACAGCACGCGTAGAGGCAGTGGTATGAAGGGCCAAGATGAGAATCAAGGAAGCACTACAGCAAGGTGGTGGAGGTGTGAAGCATGTTGGGCCAAGCTCTCAAGGTGTTGAGGGTGCTAAAAACACAATGGCACCCAAGGTACACTCGGAGGCGCTGGAGGACTCAAAAGGGGGGTCCGAGGTCTTCGAAGGCGGGGGAGGACGCCGCAAGGGTTGCGGGTCTCCCGTGTGAGGGGGAACAATGAAGCAAGGAGGCTAGTGCTCCCAGGTCATCTCGGGGAGGTGGCCGACTACCGCGGCAAGCAGCAACACCAATACAACAAGGGTCACAAGGCAGGCCACGAGGGTGCTACCAAGTCCCGCACGGTGGCACAAGTGACGAAAGCGGGGAGCAAGGCATCCACCGCTATGTGTTGTGATTGGTGCAGGGAATCTGAAGAGATTTGTTCACAGTATAAGCCTGTCCAGGTAGCAGATCATAGTAGATGTTCAAGGATAGGGCATCAAGGCTGCGGTGCAAGGGGGAGATTCTTGACATGGTGTGTCCCTTGCCATGAGTGCCGTTGATCTTACTCTCTGGTTTGACCACTGAAGAGTGGTTGAACGTCTGATCTGATTACAGATTTGAATTCCTTGAAATCGTCCATTCAAGATCGAGCTTTGAATCGCTTGATTTGAGTGAGTATTCAGAAAGTTAGCCTAGCCCGAAAAAGGGGTGTTGGGCGGCTGGAATGTGACACCCGCCATGGGTGGCAGGATAATCTACCGCGAGTGATCCGAGTTTGTCTCCAATGGGCTCCAAAGGCACATGGGCCATGAAGGAATGGATGTGGATGGTCTCCTGCACTAGGGAGAGCCTCTCCCCATGTTGGAATGACAGGAAGGGTGCTTCGACAGGCCACCGTTGAAGCGCCTCCCGTCACTCCCGTTCGTGGGCAAGATAGGCGGCTCCACCAAGGGTTACTTCGACGGCCGTAGCAGGGGTGCTACTGCTCCGATTTGGGAGTGCTTGGATGATTTGGAAAGCTTGGATCACAGGCTATAAAGATCTGATGTAAAATCACTATTAAAAGTCACAAAAACATGTTTTGATTCAGTTCTAATAAATGCGACGTGTTCTGTCAACTCATATCCGTAATCCTTGTGCTCCACACTCTTCACTGAGGGTGTCCATTGGCTGCCCCAAACATTGGTAGCTTGAACCACTGAGAGATAGGCATCCTTGCGGATGCATCCACACCCACTAGTGCCAACAGAAATCCCCTACCAGTCCGTAGTGGATAGCATCATGTACGCCATGGTAGGGACTCGTCCCAACATCTGCTGTGCTATGGGACAATCAAGCAGCCAACCGAGGACCACAGCATTGGCAGGCAGTCAAGCACATCTTGCGCTACCTGTAGAAGACGCGTCACATGGGCCCCATCATTGGAGGCCAAGAATGTATGGACCTCCTCCGCCTAAAGTGCTACACCAATGCTGACTAGGGAGAAAACATTAATGACCGCAAATCCACCTATAGATACGTGTGCATCTTGAATGGTACTACCGTCCATGGGCCAGCAGGAAGCAAGATTGTGTTTTTGTATCCACGGATGAGGCAGAGTATGTTGCATGGAGACTCAGCTGAACAGTTTGCTTGGTGAAATGACAATGCCACAGAAGGACGCTATGGTCATACACGTGGACAACATGAGCGCCATCTCGATGGGTGAAGATAAGGTCATCTCCTGGTGAAAGAACCACATTGAGGTACGTTACCACTACTCACGTGACCTGGTCATGAAGAACGTGGTGGACTTGTAGCACTACGGGACCAAGAGCATGCTTGCCGACTACATGACCAAGCCGTTGGATAGCAACTTGCACTATGCAGGCATTCATGGTTTTGGCATGAGGATTGCGGTAAAGGAAGGGTAAGTCCCAAGGCAGTGATGAAGCCTAGTGAACAACAGATGGGCAGAGGTGCAAAGGAGAGAATTTTTTAATGATATGCGTCTTGTCCACTGGCTAGCTGGCTGGCTACATGGAGAGACAAGGCATGCATTGCTCTATGGAGTACGTCCCCTTGGTCTGTTCTGAGATAGGCCAGGAATACACTGCCCGTAATGGGTATTTCCATGAGAGATCATCATAGGAAACGTACCAGGTGCCGGAGCTCATGGGTCACGGGTTCAAATCCCACGATGGCCACAGTTTTCTTTATGGCCCAAAATGCGATGGGAAGCTTCTAGGAAGCTTACTAGAGCCTGCCTTGAGGATGACACCTGGCACTCTCAGGACGTGCCAAGTAGGACTGTTAACTTAGGCTGGCTCCTGTGGAGCCAATGCAAGCACAAGCATTGGCAAAGCTCTGCAAGTATAAAAGCCTGTACCCTATATGCATACATTTACAGTTCTTGCCTTTGAGACTCCTCACAGAGTGTCCAACCAAGGGTAGACACTAAAGACCTTCATTTGGACTTGGTTAGGTTGTAAAATGAACAAAACTAAAGTGTGGATCCCTCGTTTGAGGGTGATACGTTATCTTGATTGCACTACCAAAAGCGGTCGGCGGCCTCCCATGTCGGGACCAGTTTTCTAGACCGTTGCTATCGGGCGCATTGACACAAATTCAAACTTAAGTTCTCGCTTGATTACAAGCTCAAGGACTATTAGGACCCCAGGAAGGAATTCCTCGGCTGAGACATCACTCCTATGCCTCCAATCCAAATGGATGGGGATATGAAGTACGTGATTGAATACATCCTACAACATGGACGTTGTGGAAAAAGGACCAAGGATGTAGTCAAGTGACACGGGTATGACATCACGCACAAGAATTGGGAGCCATATGACAACCTCCAACACATCGATGACCTGATCAACTGCTACTCTAGGCATCATCGGCCTACGTCAGCTAGTGTACCAAGACGTAGCGGC
Source organism: Penium margaritaceum (assembly GCA_023375785.1). Classification (NCBI taxonomy): domain Eukaryota; kingdom Viridiplantae; phylum Streptophyta; class Zygnematophyceae; order Desmidiales; family Peniaceae; genus Penium; species Penium margaritaceum. The sequence goes on from SZWC01004326.1 coordinate 70,355, forward strand.
ACAAAGGGGAGGAAGTGCTACGTCTTAGACATACACGGGTCCCTTAACTCTGCGAGTGGACATTTCTGACCTTACATTGATGGCCTACCACACGTCGAACACAGTAATTCTTGGCTTTTCAGCCAAGGGCAACTTGGCCATCTGTACAAACCCCCAGTGTTCCGCTTTTGAAGGTTCTCGTATAATCCACCACTTTGCAGAAGGGTCAATAGAACTGTCGTGAACCGCATAGATATATCGATACTGTTTTGTCAACTTCTCGACGGTGCCAGATTTTTTTATTACGCGTCTTTATGTTCTCAAAACTCCCCAACATATGGGCGGAGTTTCTTGAAGTGACGACTTACAAAGCGGCATGGCTCACGTCACTCAACTTCAGCGTCCAAGACCCAACACATGTTATGTCCTAGCAATACACGATTTCCTAAACTTTGCAAGTGGACATTTCTATCGATACATTCATAGCCCACCGCACATCAACTCCAAGATTTTTGTACCAATCAGTCGAGGGCATTTCTCCCAGCTGTTCCAAACTCCGATGTCCTAGTTCCAAGTTTTCAGACACTTTTGACAACTTTGCAGAAGGATCGACAGATATATCACAAAGTGTATCGATGTTTGGGTACTGTTTGGTCCACTTCTTGACGCTGCTACACGTTTATGAAATTGCGCCTTACTATTATTGAAAACATCCAAGTTCTTGATGGAGTTTCTTGAAGCAACCACTCACAATGTGACATGGCATGCAGTTCTCGCCTTGCGCATCCAAGATCTAGAACATGCCTCATTATGCTTCTCGCTATTTGTATATATATGCGCCCAAAACATTCAACACTTGTCATCAAAGCATACTCATTGCTAGATACTAATTGCCAAAATGTCTCAACTCCTCAATTCATCTTCTGCTCCGCACCTCATCCCTGTGAACCATCCACGTTTGGCTCGACACAATACTTGGTATCAAAGCGCAGTGGTACTGGAGGAGTATCCAACATATCAATTACAAGAAGAAATCTCACACGAGTCTTCAGTGTATCTCCACCATTCAGAAGTTTGCAGACCTTGCAACAACAACGGTGAACAAAACGAGCGCAGAATTCAACAATGGATGATCAGGAGCACGCAATTAGCAACACTCTCTAGGAAAACCAGGCAGCAGTAGTAACGTTTGCAGAACATGGAGCAGCACTGACAGCCCCGATGGCCAGTCCAGTAATGGAACCCTTGGGCTCGGAATATTATTTGCCCCTACAGTTTCCTGACGTGTCGACACTTAGGATGATGGTGGACACTGGCTGGTAGGCTCGCATCCATGAAGACCTGTACCAGAAATTTTCTGGACTCAAGATTCACAAAAGCCATCTGCTCCAACAATACAATGTGGAAATGGAGGAACTTCAAATTCTATGGGCACGAGAAGCAGTGCTCACGAAGAGAAGACTTCAACTCTCATTGATTTCCAAATTTGGCCGGCACTCCCTAAGTCGTTCGATCCTAAAAACTCCAAAGGGCCAACAGTCAGGATATTTACGACGAGTTTGGAGATGTACTTCACCGAAACTAGGATCAACAAAAGATAGAAGAAAATTGGCCTCATGGCCTCGGTTTTTCATTGCACAAAATTGAGCTCATGGTCGGATATAAAGACCATCCAATGGTAGAATGAGACCATTGAAGCTGGAGCAACGGCTGATGCAACCACTCTCACATTGTCAACCGCAGGCCTTCTACCTCTTAAGCAGATTAATCTGAAGTGGCACAACTCTCTAACTCCACCTGAAAACTGGATGAAATACACACACGTCATGCTCGTACACTTTGCAAAAGCAAATGAGAAGTCTGAAACATGGTACAAGCTTGAACAACTGCATCAGTAGTTTGGTGTGGCAGACTACACAAGACATTCGCGTAGAATAATCACCGGTGGTGACCTTGACTTCAAAGAACCATTTCGACCCAATCACCTTAAACATGTACACCATCAGAACAGTGTGTATCACACAACATCATATGTTTGAAGTATCAGTGAGGCTTCCACTCACTTATGTATGCAGTGTTTCATCCTTGGTAGTAGCTTCCACACAATTCATTGGGGTCCCATGTTCATAGGAAGAAATTTCCAGAAATCTCATATGAAACCACATATGTTCACATTATTCAGTTGCAATATGAAACTTTGTTCAGTATGGAATCTCTACATGCTTGTACTGCTAAACAAAATACATGACACAGAGAGGAAGAAGTAGAGGATGTTCCAGGTAGAGAAAGTGCATCAGGTTAGTGTATGAGGGAGCGTGTCATGTAACAATAGACTACATACATGATATATATATACATCTGTTTACATAATGTGATACCACATGTATGAGATTTACCTTCTCTGTACAGAAGTGTATTTGTACATGTCTGTTTTGTGTGAATATTTGTTCACTCTCTCATACACTACCCTCATATACTTTCGACTTGACGGGGAAGAGGGGGAGGAGGGGGTCCAAAAGTTATGTGTATGAGGTACATTTCTGAAGGAGTGTATCGCTAGAAAAGTAGTGTTGTGTTTGAACAGAACACTTGTGTATGTGGGAACGCAACATTTCCATGAGACTTCTTCTCAATGCACACTACTATTTTCTCACATTTCTTTGTACCACACCTACAAAAACTCCTCTCTGTATTTAAGTGTATTTTTTCATGTATTTTTCAAACTAATTTTTGTTCCCTCTCCCATACACTCCCCTCATACACTTTCCAGTTCACATGGGGAGGGGTTTGGGGAGAAGGGTGGTTGCAAAAGACAAAACTGTACAAGACATACGCATGAGGAACTGTACCACTCAATGAGTGAGGACAAGTTGAAATAGTACACTCATGTTTGTGATAACCCATCACCATCAATAGATGTGTTCTTGGTGTAAAATAGTGTGTTATCTCATGACTTAATTACACATTTCACTTAACATCCTCTCATTCACCCTCCTCATATACTTGTTTGATTTTTCTCTTCTTTGTACACAAGTGTATTTCTCCATGTATTTCGCCCTCGTTTTTTTAACTCATACATTCCCCATACACTTTCAACTCAAACAGGGGGGGGGGGGGGGGGGGGGGGNCCCTCCTCATATACTTGTTTGATTTTTCTCTTCTTTGTACACAAGTGTATTTCTCCATGTATTTCGCCCTCGTTTTTTTAACTCATACATTCCCCATACACTTTCAACTCAAACAGGGGGGGGGGAGGGGGGAGGGGGTGTCAGAAACTGGGGTGCAGTTCCAACGTGGCCTGACGGGTCTCCTGTGCTCACGGCTTGTTTTTGTGTGGGTGGTTCTGAGTCTAAGCGTGAGCTTTCTGGTCGCCTCACGCTATGTTTCTGGGAGTTCAAAAGTGTTGTGAGATAGTAACTTTTGCAAAGGGTATAACGCGATTTTGCATTAGTTTTTTAACATGGACATGATCTGAACATTTCTAGGGCTAGTCATGAGCTCTCCAGCACATCAAACCGTACACGATTTGGATCACCTTAGCTCCCGCTACGTCAGCCATAGTGTAGCACCCCAACTCAGCCGCTCAGTCAGCGGTGCGCACCACGTCACCCGCCGAGGCGCCTTCACACATTAAGGACCCATCAAAACGTCATTCCGGAGGTGCAGATGTCCATACGTGTAGCGGCGGTACCCCTCGCGCCTTTGGGATCTGTTTTGATGACTTAATCATCGTGTTTGGTGATGAGGATTGATGTGGGTCAAAACTTGTTCGCGGACCTGCAGTCAGAATTGTGACGTCCCCGAGTAACAAACTGAACTACTGAGTTTTGGACTCCGAGCCAAGATTTTGGATAAGTCCCTCATTAACAAAACTGCACTCTACTGAAATCCAGTGGATCATCCACCGGACGCCTTGGCAGTCCTTCCAGAGCAAAATCCCTATATGGCATTTTGTTAGTCGTTCCGGTCAATTATTCATCGGCAGTGGAACCGTGGCCAGCTCCCAGAGCTGCCGCGCACACCCCAACTTTGGAAACCCATATCTCCCTTGTTACTAGTCCGATTCCAGTGAAACAACATCCACCGCATTCAAGAACTTGTCAAATTTCAGGGGCAGTCCTGAATTTTAGGATCCGAGCAATCCTTGAGTCGCAAAGTTCAACGACGAGTAATTTCCTCTCTCTGTTGGCTCGTCGACGCCTCCCGGCGCTGCACTTGGGCATGCAGAGGGGCAAATCTTCAACAGGGGGTTCAGAAGAAAAGAGGAGTCTACCACTAGAAAAGTGTTGTATTCAAAAAGTACAATTGTGTATGTGAGAAAGCAATGTTTTCATGAAGCACATTCTCACTATACACCAGTATTTTCTCAAATGAAATTTCCATAGATTTCTTTTTTCCACTTACAAAATTTCTCCTCTTTGTGAAAAGAACATTTTTGCATGTCATTTACATAATAATTTTTGTTCACTCTTGCATGCACTCCCCTCATATACTTCCACTTTATTGGAGAAGGGAAGGTGGAGGGGAGAGGGGATGGGAAGAGGGGGATTTCCAAAAGACAAGAATGTGTGAAGTATGTGTGTGAAGGATTGTACCATTCAATAAACTACATTAAGTGGAAATAGTGCACTTGTGTATGTGATAAATCATTGTTCTCAATAAATTTATTCTTGGTGTTACTTGGTGCATTCTCTCATGAAATATTCCTACATTTAACTGCACACCATCTTATCCACCCTCCTCTAAGAACTCTAGGGTCCTTTTCCCTCTATGTACACAAGTGTATTTCTCCATGTCTTCTTCATTTTAACATTTGTTCACCCTCTCATACATTGCTCTCCAACACTTTCCCATCGAGGGGGAGGGGGGGGGAGAGGAGGGAGCGGTGAGGATGGGGATAAAAAGACAAAAAAAATGAGGCATGTGTATGAAGGATTTTATCAGATAAAATGTCACGTTCTGGCAGAAAAGTACACTTGTATATGTGATAGCCTACATCAACTTTCGGTTCACTATACACTACAAGTTTCTCGCATGTTCCATCTATTTCTTTTTACACCCTCATAAACCCTCATTATACATTTCCATGATATGGGAGGGAGAAACATAGAGGAGATCCCACAAGAATAAAGTGCATCTTTTGAGGGTATGAGGGGGATTTAACCGACAAAAGGTTAGTGGGCACCTGAAAAGTGCACTTTTGTACACTATTCTGTACCTCTTTGTGATCTTTATCAACTGTGTACGCAAATGATTTCTTCCTGTAATCTTCATCTTGAGTTTTTTTTCTCCCTCATAAATGTTCCTTAAACAACCTCCACTTTATGTGAGGGGGAAGGGGGGTCCAAATGCTAAAATTGAACGAGGCAACTGTATGAAGGATTCTAATGTTTCACATTTGAATTCAAATAAAGAAGGTAAACTTGTGTATACGCTAAGTGTACACTAGTGTAATATCTCGTGGAGGCCAATGAATTTCCTTGTTCACTCACTTGTACACTATGTTGGCCTGATGATGAGTGTGCACCCTGGAAGGTCCCTACCAGTAGCTGGTCCACACCACCAACTGTTTTTGGAGAGACTGAAACTATGGGGGCAAGTGGTTCTATGGATGGAAGAAAAAATGGTCCGAGAGTGAACCAATCGGTTTGCCCTCAATTGACTTGGAGTGAACTCCTGATAAAGGCTCACAAGCAGTGAAATTTTATAGCCACTGATCAAAAGATTTCGAGAACACAAAAGCATGCCAGATTCGAAGCTTCCTAGCAGATTCTATGACTTCTGGAATGTCCCTTGGTAGGTCGTCCTTTTTCCCACATAGGAAGGCATCCCACCCCTCCTCTAGAAGCTTCTGCCCCTTCCTAGATTCCTCAACTTTCTTCTAGTAGGAAGGAATGTATCCAGAGGCCAAGAAACCTCTAGATGCCTTGTAGGAGAAGTCACTCATTCTAGAAGGTGTGCCACCTTCCTTGACCTTACCCTAGCCTTCTAGAAACATAGTGAGAATCTCTAAAAGTTGAGCTAGCTTCTTGACACCTATTTTTTCACCTCCCTGGAGGCAGGACAGAAATCCATATTGTGGGACTTGTATCTGGTGTCACTCGTGCCATGGTGAGGAGCATCTCTCCAACAATATCCCCCTTCCGCGTCACACATGGCAGTTGTCCATGCTCAACCTGCAACTCAAGAGGCTTGGGAAAGTCCAAGCTCCATGCAAGTAGCATCATTTTTGTTCTTGGGCTGCGCCTCTTTTATGGCATCAGCAAGCATGTGCCTTGTGCCACAATACAAAAGCACCACATCCCCTTTTGCAACAAGGTCACGTGCAAAGTGATGCCTTATCTGTATGTGCTTGGTCCTCCGGTGTAGCACAGGGTCCTTGATCAGGCTAATGGCACTCATGTTGTCAACGTTGAGCGCCGTCGGCTTCTTCTGCGACACCCCAATTGTCAGGATGGAATCCGCGTGGTGCGGTCCCGACGTTTGTCTGATCGTCTCTAGTGGTTCACGTCTTCTGTTTTGGGCGAATCTGAGACTATGCGTGAGCTTTCTGGTCGCCTCACGCTATGTGAGCTGGAATTTAGAGACAGTCAGTTTGCAAAGGGAATAACGTCGTTTTGCGTTAGTTTTTGAACATGGAGATGATCACAACATCTATAGGGCTAGTCATGAGCTTTCCAACGCACCAAACTGCGCGTGATTCGGCCAAGCGTAGCTCAAGTTATGCTTGCCAAAGCGCAGGTCTCACCCACCGTAGAAACCTGACGCCGCCACTCACCGTGGCGCCTTCGTTCACGTGCAAAGTGCCTTTCCCAAGACGCATATCACATTGCACATAGTGTGGGGGTCCCCTGTACTGTTTCCACACACCCTACCCACTTTTGGGTCGTGTTTGGTGATGGGGTGTGACGAGGTTCGAAACTTGTCCGTGCACCTGGAGTCAGAATTTTGACAAAGTCCCTGATTAACAAAACGTACTACTGAGTTTCGGACGCCGAGCCAGATTTTTGGCTAAGTCCCTCAGTAACAACATGCACTACTGGATCTGGTGGATGATCCACCTGATCAGGTGGATTATCCACCGGACGCCTCGGCAGGCCTTCCGAAGCAATTTCTCCAGATGGTATTTTTGTTACTCAATCCGGTCGATTATACACCAGATTTCGAGTCGCAGCCGGCTCCCAGAGTCGCTTCGCACACCCCAACTTTGGAAGGCCATATCTCCCTGGATACTTGTCCGATTCCAGCGAAACAACTTCCATCGGATTCAACAGCTCGTCGTTTAGGGGCAATTCTTCATTTTAGGATCCAAGCAGTTTTAGAGTCGCCAGATCCGCCGGAGTGGCCTTTCCACTTTCTGGCGGCTCGTCGGTGCCTCCCGGTGCCGCACTTGGGCATGCGGAGGGGAAGTTCTTTTTCAACATTCTCCCCCATGCACCTGCCATGCCCGTTGCTCATGCTTTCTCTCACTCATCTTCCGCTGTGCCCTCCAACCCATCATAGCTGGTCATCCCAAGTCCAGCCATGCTCATCGCGTGCCGGTCCGCGGGTTGCGCCTTGGTTAAGCAATCCGCAACCATGTTGTGTGTGCTGCAGTGCTGCAGCACCACCTGCCCCTTCTCGACCATGTCCCGTGCGTAGTGATAACGCACGTCAATGTGCTTCGTCCTCCTCTGCTGCGTTGGGTTCTTGGTCAGCGAGATGGAGCCGATGTTGTCCTCTTGCACCACCGTAGGCTCCAGCTACGGCACATCCAGCTCTCCCAGCAACCTACAGAGCCACACCATTGGCCAAGGAGGTGAAGGAGGCTTCACCGCCTTGGCCAGCGCGATGTACTCTGCTTCCACTATGGAGGTGGCGACGTAGTCCTGCTTCCTGTTGCACCACGAGACCGCTGTACTAGCGAGGAAGAACACGTAGCCGGATGTGGACTTCTGCTTGTCCACATCCCCAACAAAGTCTGCATCCATGTAGCAGACCAGACGCAAGGGGTCTGCCCGCCCCTTGCGGTCGAACCTCAGGCGCACGTGTTGCGTCGCCTGTAGGTAGCGGAGGATGCGCTTGACCGCCTGCCAATGTAGTGGCCCTGGATCGGCCACGTACGTGCTCACTTGGCCCACCGCGTAGGCCAGGTCCGGTCGATTCGCCACCATGGTGTACATGAGGCTGCCCACCGTCGATTGGTACGGCACGCCTGCCATATCCTCCCGCTCTTCTTTTGTTTGCGGTGCCATTGCCACACTTAGTTCACAGGTCGTGGAGACAGGACTGCACACTGATTTGTAGTCCTCCATGCCGTACCGCTACAGCACCTTGGCCACGTATTTGGCCTGCCCCGGCTCAAGCGTGCGTGCCCTCCGGTTCCACGTAATGCTCACCACAAGGTAGAACTCCAGCTCCCCCATGTTTGACATCTGGAACCTGCTGCTCAGCTGCTCTTTCAGTTGCTGTAGGCTCGGCAGGTCTGAGGAGCACAAGATCAGATCGTCCACGTAGAGTGCGACAATCTGATGGAGCTTCTTGCTGCGCCGCACGTACACACTGTGATTTGCCTCACAGCGCTCGAAGCTGAGTTGTGCCATGAAGCTGTCCATTTGTTGGTATTAGCATTGAGGCGATTGTTTTAGCCCATACAAGGACTTCCGCAGCTTGCACACCTTGCCCTCCGGCGCCTCCACCCCTTCCGGCACCTCCATGTAGATTTCTTTGTCGATGATGCTATTGAGGAATGCTGTCTTTACGTCCATTTGGTGGAGCTCCATGTCCTTCGCGGCTGCCACCACAAGGATCGCTCGGATGCTTGTGAACTTGGCAACGGGGGCAAGCGTCTCATCATAGTGCTCGTCCTTACGCTCTGCATGTTGGATATGGGGTGCCAAAAAAAAAGTGACCAAAGTGGGTTGCTCGATAAAAATAATCAGGTAACAAAAGTGAATGGAAGATGTTTTGTTGGTTCTGTAGCACTTTACGGAACTCGATTCAGAGTCCGTTTGAGGGAGATATGGATTCTCAAGGTTTGGTGGCGATGGGTCCGGTTCAAGTGATGGCTCCTGCACTACCAGCACCAATGACGGCCACAATTATTGGCCAGGGAGGTTTGGAGCGGCCTTCAGTGTAGAAAGGGGGCAGGAGGACCTTCAGGGAGCTTCAAGGAAGGTCCCCACCAAGATTATTGGTTGTGCACATGGCAGGGATGGTAATTCTCTTGTGTGAGAGTGTGACTGCCGCTCATCCCGCTAGGCTAGGAGTGTGCTAGGAGGTGAACTTTGACAGAGTGGTTCTTCCAGCTCCATGTGCCAAATGAGGCGTAATTAGGCTTGTTAGAAAGCTGTGCTAATTTAATTTCTCCATCAAGAGTCGATTCAGACATTCGCGTTCTCTGCAGACCTACATTCACTTCCGTAATTTCTGTCTGTGCAACCTACAACTCCCTCTCACAAACAGTTGGTCCTGCCAAGGCGGCTCTTGGTGAGCCTGATCACCTCTCTGAGGGCTGCCCCAGATTCCATCAGTGGTATCAGAACTAGAAAAAGGCTTTGTCTCATCCTTGAGGCATTCCTTGCACCCTCTTGTGTGAGAGAGCTGTTTGTGGACTGAACGTTGCACTACCATGGCGACATCCGTTTCTGTGGTGGCCGGCGTCAACATCGCCAAGTTCGAAGGCAAGAACTTCTTCAACTGGAGCAACAACATGAAGATGGTGCTGATGGAGAAGGGTCTTTGGAGCCAGGTGGATGAGAAGGAGAAGGAACCAGAAGAAAGCTCCCTATCCCCTGTCGAGGCCCGTACCTACCGCGAGAAGCGTGACCGCGCCCTCGCAACCATCTACCTCCACCTCGCCGAACGGCAGCAACTCCTCGTCCGTGGCATCCTCACGCCAAAGGAGGTTTGGAAAAATCTTGAGTCTACTTATGCTTCCAAGTCCATCCTCATGAACATGCAGCTGCGTCGTTGCTTTCACACTGTGAAGATGGATGAGTCCGGATCCATGATTGACTACATCAACATGGTGAAGTCTCTCTCTGACCAGCTTGCTGCGATTGAGGACCCTGTCAAGGAGCGTGTACTCATGCTAACCATCCTCTCTGGCCTTCCTAGCAGCTACACTCCTCTCATTGTTGCCCTGGACCAGCGTAGCGACAAGCTCTCCCTCAACGATGTGGAGGAGAGCCCGCTCTTTGAGGAGGAGCGGCGCAAGGGAGAGGAGGGCGGAAGCGGACTGGACGTCGGACTCATCACCAACTTTGGTCATGGGGGCGGTGCTACATCAACCAGGAGCAACGGCGCAGGAGGAAAGAAGAAGGGGAACTGCCACTACTGCAAGAAGCCGGGCCATTGGGCGCGTGAATGCCGGAAGAAGAAGGCGGACCTTGCGGCTGGAGTGGGAGCGGGAAAACAGTCCGACGCTTCCGCGAACGCTGCAGACTGGAAGAGTGGATTCGTGACAACCATCCGGGTCCTGCACGTCTCTGACAACACCGCCCTGTTCTGGATCATTGACTTGGGAGCCACACGGCACATGACGTGTCGCCGGAGTGGTTCGTTGTCTACACCATCATTGAGCCTCGTCGGGTGTACATGGGGTATAACCATGTGCAAATGGCGGGTGGGGAGGGTGAGATTGTGTTTTGTGCTTCCGTTGAGGGTAAGCACGTGGAACGTCGTGTGAAGGGGGTGCTCCATGTTCCGGGGCTGGCAGCTAACCTCCTCTCTGTCTCATCTCTCATCTNCGAAGGCATGCAGGTTTGCTTTGAGAATGGTGGCTGCACCATCTCTGCCCGTGCAGGCCGGGTGCTTGCAAAAGCAAACAAGGAGGACGGTCTTTACCGCCTCTACGTGGCGTCGGAGAAGGAAGCCGACTCAGCGTTGGCGGCGAGAGAGGGAAAACACGACATTGGCCTGTGGCACCGCCGGCTCGGTCACCTCGGCTTTGGCGCTATCATCTCCATGCAGCAGATGGTCCGCGGCCTGGAGCTCAAGGGGGTGAAGCAGCCTGGTGCATCGGCTTGTGATAGCTGCATTGAAGGGAAGCAAGCCCGCTCTCCTTTCACGGGGGAAGGGAAGGGCGCGGCTGAGCTTCTCTCACTCGGTCACTCTGATTTGTGTGGTCCCATGCCATCACAATCCTTGTCCGGCAAGTTGTACTTTGTCACGTTCATTGATGACAAGTCGAGGAAGACGTGGGTCTCATTCCTGGCTGGAAAGGATGAGTGCTTTGATGCTTTCAAGGTGTGGATTGCTGGTGCACAGAATGAGAGTGGCAGGTGGTTGAAGGTGCTTCGCACCGATGGTGGAGGAGAGTACCTCTCCAACGAGTTCCGCACCTTCCTCAAGCATCGCGGGATCAAGCACGAGGTCACCCCACCTGGAATACCGCAGCTGAACGGCGTGGCTGAACGCGCAAACCGCACACTCATGGAGCGTGTTCGCGGCATGCTCCAAGACGCGGAGCTCCCGCCAACCTTCTGGGCGGAAGCGGTCAACACTGCCATGTACCTAAAAAACCGGAGTCCCACGCGCATGGTACCGCTGATGACATCGGAGGAGGCGTGGACGGGACGCAAGCCAACAGTGTCGCATCTGAAAGTCTTCGGGTGTGGCGCATTCGTGCACGTGCCTGCCGGCTGCCGTAACAAAGCTGGAAGCAAAGCCGAGGCGGCCTTCCTCGGCTACGACACCATGGGATACCGCCTCTACAACCTCGCTGCTCGCAAGATCATCCGCAACCGCGACGTCGTCTTTCAAGAGGACGTCAAGGGCTGGACTTGGAGCCCTATGACTGCTGTCCCACTTGCTCCCGCACTTGTACCTGAAGTGGGAGATGTATTGGTAGCAGAAGAGGGCGGTGCAGAAGATGGCGGTGACAGCGGCAACGACAAGGAGGTGGAGGGAGCTGAGAAGGAGAAGGAGCTGGCAGCAGAATCTGATGAGGAGGAGCAGCAAAGCAACGCACATCAGCTGCCACGACGGTCTGCACGCCTCAACAAAGGTGCAAAGGACAGTGGGGAGCCGCTGA
>SZWC01004326.1:87632-109084 GCA_023375785.1 Penium margaritaceum
GTCCCGGACACCAGGAGCATGAGCGCCTCCGTGTTCTTCTTTTCGAAGGCCTGCTTCTCCGCGTCCGTAGCAGTCGCCTCTGTGAGCACCTCCTTTCCCAACATGACATCCAGCAGCCCCTTATGCGAGAGGTGCAGTTCAAACTGCCACCTCCATAGCCCAAAGCCCGGGCCACCCGCATACATGTGAATGGGCTGCATCTCCTTCTGCGCCATGTGTGCAGCTGCTACTCCGACGAGTTCTCAGAACTTCACGGCGACGTCCAAGATGACGATCCCGACGCTGCGGAAGACGTGAACGTTGGAGGCGTTCAAACCCGTGGGTCCATAACCCTTTTTCAGGAAGAAATCCACGTGGTGCGGTCCCGACGTTGGCTTGATCGTCTCTAGTGGTTCACGTCTACTGTTTTGGGTGAATCTGAGACTGAGCGTGAGCTTTCTGGTCGCCTCACGCTATGTGAGCTGGAATTTAGAGACAGTCAGTTTGCAAAGGGAATAACGTCGTTTTGAATTAGTTTTTGAACATGGACATCTTCACAACATTTATAGGGCTAGTCATGAGCATTCTGACGCACCAAAGCACGCGCAATTCAGCCAAGCGTAGCTCAAGTTATGCTTGCTGAAGTGCAGGTTTCACCCACCACAGAAGCCTGACGCCGCCACTCACCGTGGCGCCTTCGTTCATGTGTGAAGCGCCTTTCCCAAGGCGCATATCACATTGCACATGGTGTGGGGGTCCCCTGCACTGTTTCCACGCACCCTACCCACTTTTGGGTCGTTTTTGGTGATGGGGTGTGACGAGGTTCGAAACCTGTCCGTGGACCTGTAGTCGGAATTTTGACAAAGTCCCTGATCAACAAAACGTACTAGTGAGTTTCGGACGCCGAGCCAGAGTTTTGGTTGTCCCTCAGTAACAACCTGCATTACTGGATCCGGTGGATGATCCACCCGATCAGGTGGATTATCCAGCGGATGCCTTGGCAGACCTTCCGGAGCAATTTCTTCAGATGGTATCTTTGTTACTCAATCCGGTCGATTATTCTCCGGATTTCGAGTCGCAGCCGACTCCCAGAGTTGCTGCGCACACCCCAACTTTGGAAGGCCATATCTCCCTTGATACTTGTCCGATTCCAGCGAAACAACTTCCACCGGATTCAGCGGCTCGTCAACGTCTAGGGGCAATCCTTCATTTTAGGATCCGAGCAATTTTAGAGTTGCCAGATCCGCCGGAGCGGCGTTTCCACTTTCTGGCAGCTCGTCGGCGCCTCCTGGCGCCGCACTTGGGCATGCGGAGGGGCAATTGTTTTTCAACACCAATCTCCTTGAGCAACCATCACCGCCATACTACCTCCTTTGTAGCTTCCACGAGCGCAATTTACTCCGCCTCAGTGCTAGACAGAGCCACGCAATCTTGCTTCCGGCTTTCCCAAGACACCGCTATACCACCAAGCACAAAATTATAGCCTAATGTTTACTTGCGGTCATCAACATCACCTGCCCAGTCAGCATCAAAGTAGCCAACCAACTCAAGGTAGTCACTCCGGGATCCTCCTCCAAAACACAAGTTTTGACTGTGTTGTCGCCTTCAAGTAACGGATGATTCTCTTGACCGCTTGCCAATGTAGCGGCCCTGGATCAGCAACATAGCGGCTCACTTGTCCCTTGGCAAAGGCAAGATCAGGCCGCGTCGTCACCATGGCATACATTATGGTGCTAACTGGGGACTGGTATGGTACTCCAGCCATCTCCTCCTTCTTGTCCTCCGTGCTTGGGCCCATGCTCGAGCTGAGCTCACATGTCATTGTCATAAGCGTGCCGATGGGGTTGCACTCCTCAATGTTGTTGTGGTGGAGCACCTTGTGCAAACATTTGTCTTGAACCTTCTCCAGGGTGCGTCCTTTGAGGTCCCTCTGGATGGCAATACCTTGGTAGTAGTCAAGCTCGCCCATGTCCGTCATCTTGAACTGGCCGCCCACCTGTTTGTTCAGGCTTTTGAGCTCCTCCTTATATGAAGACACAAGGATGAGGTCATCCACAAAGAGGACGACAATTTGGTGGATCCTCAAATGCTTACGTACGTACACACTGTGATCCGCCTTGCAGCTCTTGAACCCAAGCTCACCCATTAAACTTCCCATCTTGAGGTACCACATGAGTAGAGCTTGCTTCAGTACATAGAGCACCTCGCAAAGCCAGCACACCTTCCCTTGCGGCGCATCCACCCCCTTTGGCACCTCCATGTAGACTTCCTTGTCTAGGTCGCCATTGATGAATACACTTTTGACGTCCATTTGGTGGATTTCATAGTCACGTGCTGCTGCCACCAAGAGGATAGTTTGGATGGAGGCGAACTTGGCCATTCATGCAAAGGTCATGTGGAACTGCTCCTCTTTTCTCTGGGCATACCCTTTTGCCACCAGCCGTGCCTTGTACTGCTCCACCTCCCTCTTGTTAGTGAGCTTTTTCCGAAAGATCACCTTGGAGCCGCTGATTTTCTTGCCCTCCAACCGGTCAACCAGCTCCCAACTGCGGTTCTCCGTGTGGGAGGCGAGCTCATATTTTACTACTCCCTTCTATTGCAGTGCCTCCTTCACAGATCAAGGATCCTCTTGCGTGAAGAAGGCTTTTGCAAACCTAGTCTGAATGCCCTTGTCTGCATCATACCTCTTTTTCCTTATTTGCACACAGTTACTCGCTTGGGATTGTTGAGGTGGTTATTGTTGTTGCTGTCCCCTTTTGGCGCCATCCACTCCAAGGGCTTGGTCCCTCTCTCTTGGAGACCCTGGAGACATCGGTCAACTCATTGCCTTCATGACTAGCTCCGATGCTTCGGACTCCTACAAATTCTACCGCTCACCCGTCCCTTGGGCGATCCTCTCTGGCTGGTGCTACTACGTGGACGTCACCCTCATTCACGTCCTTTGGTGTTTCTCCCTCAAGGAGTGGCATCCACTCCCCCCTCGTGGAGAGAGCTGCCTCCTTGTCTATCCAACGGCTTTTCCCATCAAACGCAACATCACGAATTTGTACAATCTGCTGCCTCCTTGGGTTAAAGGGCATGTACACCCTCCTTCCGCTCTCATACCCAAGAAAAACACACCGGTGGGTATGCAGATACAGCTTGCTCTGTCTCTCACGTGCCCGCACCACCGCATGTGCAACCAAATATGCGGAGGTGATCCACCACTGGCTTCCTCCCGCTCCACACCTTTTGTGGCATCTTCCACACCTTTCTCTCCTTGTCCTTCAGCGGCTTGATTGGCGTGAGGTTCATGATGTACGTTGCTGTCCTTGTTGCCTCCGCCCAATACCGTTGTCCAAGGCCGGGGTCACTCAACATCGACCGCACCATATTGATTATTGTGCGGGTTGCTCTCTCCGCAATGCCATTTTCCTGGGGGGAGTGTGGAATTGTTTTCTGCCATTCAATCCCCTTGCTCTTTGTCCACCCAAGGCAGCACACCTATTCACCGTTGTCACTCCAGAACACCTTCACCTTCAACTCTTTCCGCCGCTCCACATCTGCCACAAACTCCTGCATGCATGCAAGGACTTCTCTCTTCCGCTTCATGAGGTAGAGGTACAGTTTGTGACTGTGGTCATCAATGAAGGTGAGGAAGTAGCGAGCTCCGTCGATGGAGCTCTCAAGTGGTCCATACACATTGGTGTGTACCACTGCCAACTCTGCCGATGCACGCGTCCCCTTGGCCACAAACGGCTGCCGTGTCGATTTGCCAACGATGCGTGGCTCACACATGGTCTCCATGGTTCCATCAAGGCCATTGATTTGGAAACCCCGCACCACCTCCCTCTTGGCCATCTTCTTTACCGTTGATGAATAAATGTGGAAACGACAGCGATGCCATGTGTACAAGTCTCCTTTATCCTTCATTGCAAGGTAATCGGCGTAGGACCCCGCTCGGCTGCTAAGGATCCGGGCGCGTAGCATGCACAAGTTGTCCTCCCTCTTGGCACGCGCAATCAACTCTCATTTTCCCTCCTTGCGGATGACAGATTTCTTCTTTGTGAAAAGCACCTCAAGTCCCTTGTCAGTGAGGCGGCTGATGGAGAGTAGGTTTTTCCCAAAGTTGGGCACCTGGAGCACGTCGTGGATTGTGCTTGTGACATGTTTACCATCCACAATGGGCTCAATGAAAATGTTATCCTCACTTCCGGCCACCTCTTTTTTGCCATTGGCCATTGTCATGCGTATCTCCAAGGCACCGTAGGTAGCAAATGCCGCCCTGTTGCATTGGGTGTGACATCATGATCCGGAGTCAATGACAGCAACTCCCGGATCCTTCAAGGCGGTGGAGTTGTGCGCCATGAGGGCATGCTTGTCTTTCAACCCGCCCCACTGCAACCGTTCAAGCTTCTTCTTGGGGCAGTTGCGTGAATAGTGGCCCTCTTTGCCGCATGTGAAGCACTTTGCCTTCTTGTCACCCTTCTTGGTGCTCTGCTTGGACCCCTTCCATTTTTTGCCTCGGCCTCCACTATGAGGATGAACTGTGCAAGAAGAACTCGATTTCGCTGTACTCTCTCAACCACCACGTCGCATACATTTGTTGCGCATGTACTCAGCAACCTTCGGGTAGTTCAGCTCATCGCAAGGCCAGCCACCAAGGACTGTGATCATGGGACTCCAACTGTCCGGCAAGGCCAGAAGGAGGATCATAGCATGCAGCTGAGACTCGACCTCCCAACAAATGGCCACGCACTCCGTCGTAAGTGAATCAATCACTGCATGATCTCCATGATGTTGTCACCTTCGTTGGATCGGAGGGTGGCGTGCCCTTTAAAGATGAAGAGCTGATTGGCAAGGTTGCGGGACTGGTAGATGGAGCACAATTGTGACCATGATTTTCTGGCCAGGGTGCTTCCTTGGATGTGCCCAAGTCGTGGCTGGCATAACGCGGACACAAAGAGCGCCAATGCCGTTTTTTTATGCTTTCTTGTATGTCTCCTTCACCTCAGCCATTGCAGTCTCTGGCGGAGCAATCTCATCACCCTTCACGAGCTCAAGCAGCCCCTTCTTGTTGAGGAAGACCTCAAACTGCCACCTCCATAAGGAAAAGCCCGTCCAATCAAACTTAAGGACAGTGCGGCTGTTCTCTTGCTCGTTGGCGGCCATGACTTGATCTAGTAAGCATAAACACAAGCTGGCTTGGGACCTCTCAACGGCGTGGGCCCATAATCCTTTATTGGCCTGATGATGAGTGTGTACCCTAGAAGGTCCCCAGTAGTGGCTGGTTCACACCACCAACTGTTTTTGGAGAGACTGAAACTGTGGAGGAAACTGGTTCCAAGGATGGCAGAAAAACTGGCCAGAGAGTGAGGCAATCGGTTTGCCCTCAATTGCATGGGAATGAACTCTTGATAAAGGCTTACAAGCAGTAAAATGTTATAGCCACTGATCTAAGCTTTCCAGAACACCAAAGCATGCCAGATTCAAAACTTCCTAGTAGATTTCATGACTTCTAGAGTATCCCTTGGTAGGCTGTCCTTTTCCCCACCTAGGAAGGCATCCCTTACCTCCTCTAGAAGCTTCTGCCCCTTCCTAGATTCCTCAGCTTGCTTCTAGTAGGAGGGAAGGTATCCAGAAGGCGAAGACACCTCTAGATACCTCGTAGGAGAAGTCACTCCTTCTAGAAGGTGTGCTACCTTGCTGGACCATACCCTAGCCTTCTAAAAACTTAGTGAGGATATTTAGAAGTTGAGCTAGCTTCCTGGCACCTATTTCTTCACCTCCCCTGACAGGGTGGAAATTTATCTTGTGGGACTTGAACCCAGCCCCTTGCCTCTAGAGGTGGACACCATTAACGACTCAGCCACTTGGGCTTGTCTTTTTGGTGTTCCTTTTTGGAGTCTCTCCTGCCATGGTGAGGAGCATCTCTCGAACACACTATCCTTATACACTACATTTTCGGGGGAGGGGGACTAGTAGAGGGGGTTCTGAAGGAGAAAAGTGTACAAGGTGGGGGTATGAGAGGGTGTTTCATCCAACAAGTTAATTTATAGTCAAAAGCTATAGTTTTCAAGATAAAATCCTACAAACAGTACAAATTTATGTTTCATGATGGACAATATTGTATTTCCATAAGCAAGTTTTGAGACCAAACCCAACTCCGCACATATGACTCATTTTTACCCAATCCATCCAAGCTCTATAGACAAATAAAAATTAAACTATACAGGTGTGTTCATCAAGAGTGGCTGAACTGCTATCAAGGTGGACTCTTCTTCATACAATATTCTCATGTACTTCCCACCTCCCGCTCCCCTCACCATAACGTACCCTCTCCCTTGCACCATATGGACCCAAAATGCGTACAAAAATGAATAGCATACCATACATTAGAACCATCCAGATGTACACGGACTTTTACAATGTCCTCATTCAATATTCACATTCATTCCCCTCCCCTTCCCCACCTCTCAATCCCTTCTGCCCAATACATCAAAGATCTAAAGAAAACCATATTGTTTCCCACACAATTCCGTATCTTAAGAGCGGCTATACTGCCATCAAAATGTACACTTCCTCATACACGTACCTCTTGTGTATGAAATCATGTAATTGATTCTAGCTCCAAAGAAGTCTCCTTCTACCAGAACAAAGGCCTCAAACATGACATTTTGTGAGAAATTGCAATGTTTGGTATCCAAGACAACCTTCCGTGAATGATTGTAGAAACCAGTTGTATGGACAGCACCGACTATCCAATCAAATCCAAATTTCCAGATAACAAAGCATTCGACCATTCAATAATGTACAATAAGAGTGGATTATCTGCTATCAAGATGTGCATTTCCCCACACACTTGCCTCATGTGATCCCAGTGTTCCCCCCTCTCTCAATGCACCCCCTCACTCTCTCCGTGTAGACCAAAACTACATACAACAATGCACAATGTACTATAGACTAGCGTCATCCAAATGTACACCGTCGCATAAAATCTCCTCATACCATTTCAATTATTCATAGCCCCTCCTCTCCTAACTCTCAATCCCTTCTACCCAATGTATCCAAGATCTCAGGAAAACCAAAACATTGACTAGATACTAGCATACATAATGAGTGGCTTCACTGTTATCAAGATTTACGGTTCCTCAAATAATTTCCCCATACACTTTTTTCTCCCCTCCCCTTTCCACCCCCTCTTGTCCCTTCTTCTACCTCTTGCCAACTCATCTCCCTCTTGCTCCCTACTCATGAATATTCTTTGTTCCTATATCCTGGAATCTTCTAAAAACCTAACCAGATCCGATGTGCACAGTACCTCTTGTATATGATATCCATGTAAGCAACTCTAAATCCAAAAAACTCTCTTTCAATTAGAACAAAGGACTCAAACTTGACATTCTACAAGAAATTGTCATGTTTGGTATCCAAGACGACCTTCCGTGAATGATCGTAGAAACCGATTATATGGACAATGCTGACTACAACACTTGGATGTGAGAATCCAACGGCTGGCAGCCCCAAGGCCACAATTCCTATCGTGGCGGAGGGAAGTCATAGTCAAGGAAAACCTCGTCTCTAATGGAGATTGACGCCGTCAAGGATCACGATGAACGGCTGTGTTGGAATTGGGAGAAGCCAGGGTACATCCCATGGCACTGTAATAAGTGGAAGCCACAGGAAAAAAAGGGAGATAAGTCATAGAGAAAACGCAAGGAGTCGGGAAACGGTGAAGGACAGGATTAGGAGGCAGAACTTTTATCCGGTTTGAAAAATCTTCATCAACCAATCGCACATCTGAGTGGATCGCACTGCTGCACGTGAGGATTCCTGAGATTGCAAAGTCTGATGAGGGGTACAAGGATGACCAAA
Organism: Penium margaritaceum; assembly: GCA_023375785.1. Classification (NCBI taxonomy): domain Eukaryota; kingdom Viridiplantae; phylum Streptophyta; class Zygnematophyceae; order Desmidiales; family Peniaceae; genus Penium; species Penium margaritaceum. Next base: position 95,466 of record SZWC01004326.1, read on the forward strand.
TGGTGATAATGCTATGAATACAATGGAGGGATTGTAAGATATACATAAAGATACCGGTACTAGTGGCTGGAGGAGCTTCCAATAGCTTTGTAAAACAATGACATGGTTTGGAAGCTGGGTTTGCACACCAAACCGACGGTGTTTGAAGGAAACATTGTGGAAGTACAACTGTAAATCTTTCAACTTTGTGAACGTCTCTTACTCCAAATTGAATACATGCTTGACATAAAGGTCTAAAGAATTTTCCTAATGACCAACTACAAAGTTATCCTCGGGCAAGATTCCCGAAACCAGCATAATCTATAGGTAGAATAGAGCATGGGACCGGTCTATGCCAGCATTTATGGCGAATAATGTTGGTCTGCATCTGGTCCCATAGCTAATGTCTTGCAAGCTTTGTAAGCGTCTTGTCCTTGCCAAAGTGTCCACCAGGACCTGTGTTGTGGAACTCCTCTAATAGCATTCATCACAAGTCTTTGTTTTGTGGTACGATGACCTGGCGAGCGAATTGTCATCACCTGTAGGGGTTGTCGAACCAAAACGTGGTCCTATCATGCCCGCCAAACTCCTCGTAGTCCTTCGCAAATAGCTTTGCAATGTGTGGGTCTCATCCAACAAGCAACATGTTGATCTTCACCATCAGGTCTGGTTGCCGACTTAGAGCTTCTGATGGATTTGTTTTTCCAGGTTGACACTCAATGTCAGAGTGAAATTTGGACTTTAGGAGCTCCATCCTCGAGTTTGTTAATAGCTCAGATTTGGTTGTGTTTTCAGATGTTTGAGTAAATGGTGGTCGGTATAGACGATACATGCAACACTGCCACGTCCTGAACACGTGCATGACTGGCAGTATTCCTTTTCTGTGCACTATGTAGTTGAGTTTTGACCCGCGTGGTTTTTGTGACATATAGACAAACGGTGTACTCCAATGCCACGGTCTTGGAGAAGGATGGCTCTGATTTCTTGATCAGACGGGTTGGTGGCCATAACTTAGCCCACCGTTGGATCCACCAATTATAAGGCTGGTGGAGAGGTGCAACAATGTCTGAAAACATTTGAATATTTATCATTAGCTATCTCCCAAACTCCACTTGGCTATTAAACAAGTGAGGTCAGACAGAGGCGCAGGCACCGGGGCATAGTCCTTTACGAATTGACGTTAGTAGTTCCATAATCACAAGAACACTTTGAGGCAATGCTCGGAATACAAAGCGATTTGGGCCATAAATGAGTCCTTAGACTTGACAGATTAGTACAAGACAATGTACAAAGTCCTTCAGTAAGATTAGAATGCCTAGAACAACCCCTAGGCTTCCTTATGTACAAGCCCCTATGAGCAAGCCAAGAGCTCCTTGGCGCTCTTAAGTCCTTTACCAAGGTGCAGTCATGAAAACAACACATGAATCATGTATTGCGTGCTGCAAGCTTTCCCATGCACCAAAGAACATCTCAATTCATAGAGAAAGAGCTGGGTTATGGCCAGTTGAGTGCTCCACGTGTGATTGTTGCTGGTAGCACTACAAGCGGGGGCCACGGCCGTCCAAAGCACCCTTTTCTGTGAATGAACCTCTAGATCACCATCCTAAAGCACCAATTTTCCTCAATGATCTTTGCCTAATTGGCTCAGCGTCCACCCAGGGGCTCTTTGGCTGCAGTGGGAAAGAAAATCACTCTGCCTCATTGGGGTCAAGCCTGTGCTCCTGCCCAGTCCTTGACGCACACCACCCATCTTTGCCTGGCTGTATATTTCTGGTCCGTATAGCAAATGAACATGTCCTTGGCTTGAATGCACACAATTTTTCATGTAAAAGGAAGTTAACGCATCAAAATATTCATCCAAAGTCAACATGATGATGAAATCACAGCCTCGACCAGCAGCTTCCATAACATCACCTCCTCCCCTCATAGGGTACTGTCCCGGTGCACTCAAAGTACGCTCAAAGGACCGTGTTGACTGTGCTATCCCTATAGAAGCTGTCTTCAGGGATCTAGGAGTTGTTCTCAAGCCCATTGCCAAGCCATCGCACCAGGTACTGCCACCCATTGTCGTGGTGATGGTGCCCTATAATCTTCTCCACCACGTGTTCCACCTCACCCTCCACCAAGACCGGTGGAGGAGAAGCCTATCCATGCACCACAAACAGCACATCCGGCTCCTTGTAGACCTTGAGGAGAGAATCATGGAATGCGGGATGGATCTCGTAGTAGTGCAAAAGCTCCAACTCGTAGCTCACCATGGACCGCTTCTCCTTGACTGGAAAAGGACCCATCCACCAAGCTGCCTACCCAAGCCAATTGCAGGTTTTGTGAGCTTAGCAGCACCCTTTGTCCCACCAAGAAATCATGGGCTGTCCGGAGCTTGTCTACTTACCACTTCATGTGACATTGTGCCTTCTGAAGCGCATCACGTGCATCCCGCCATACCTCCCTAAAGTCATTTGGAAACTGCTGCACCGTGGGTAGGTCCAATTGTGTAACCATGTCCAAGGGACGTGTAGGCTGCACCCCATACACCACTTTAAAGGAATACCTCCCCATTGAGGCATGCACTGCTGAGTTGTAGGCAAACTCAGCCACCAGGAGCTAGCATTCCTATCCCGCAGTGTCCGGCTCCAAGTTCGCTTGCAACAACTACTCGATGGTCTGATTGGTGCGTATTTTTGGCTATGTGTTTAGGGATGGTAGGCGGACGAGAGAGCCACACAAGTGCCGAGCTTTTTGATGAGTTCCTCCAAAAACCGGGAGATGAAGCACGAGCCGCGGTGCGAGACCATGTACTTCGGCACCCCGTGAAGCTTGATAACATGTTGCAAGAGGAGTTGGGCCGTCTTTGCTCCCGTGACCTTCTCCAAGCATGGAATGAAGTGCGCCATTGTGCTGAGCCAGTCCACCAACAGCAGCACCATGGTGTTTCCTGTTATGCTCCGTGGAGGAACCCCCACAAAGTCTAGTGAGATGTCCATCAAAGGGCGCTCTAGCACTGGTAGCAGCTGCAACTCTCCTGGTGCCCGTGTCCTCCGCGACTTGATTCTTTTGAACGTGTCATAGATTCTCACGTACTCCTTGTAATCTGTTACCATCTCCGTCCCCCAGTGTTGGCACACATGCGTCTTAAAGGTCTTGTTGTGGCCAAAATGACGACTATCGTGCAATTTGCGTACTTCCTCCAACAACGCCTGTCCCAATGACACACTCCACGGCACTTCAATCTTGTTCCCCTTCTCACACCGCCAATACTGACCATCTCACTTTCACCCCTTGATTGTACTCCCGGTGACGTCTTGGTCCTCTGCATACCCATGAGCATACAGGCTCACGAAGACCCCACCAGCACCATGATTGCATGCACACTCAAGTCCGGGCGGCACAAACGCAGGTCCGCTGGGTTGATCCTCCCTGGTTTGGACTGGATCTCATAGTCAAAGATGGCCACTTGCAGCTCCATCCACCGTGCTTGACGACGATTCAGGTTTGGCTGCGACTTGAGGTTCTTGACCGCGTAGTGGTCCGTGTACACCACATACTATTGTGCCTCAAGGTAGCACCTCCACTACTTCAAGGCCTGGACCACCGTGAGCATCTCCTTCTTGTGGATTGGATAGTTGAGTTAAACCCCTTTTAGCTTCTTGGATTAGTATGCAATAGGCTACAAAATCTTCCCTCAGTCTTACATCAGCACCCCGCCAATCGCATAGGCGCATGCGTCTGTCACCAACATGTCCTCTTTTCTCCTGCCCGGATGTACAAACACTAGTGCCTCACACATGGCAACCTTCATTACACCAAAGGCTTGTCCCTCCTTGAAACCCCACTCCCATTGGAAAATCTTCTTGAGAAAGTCTTTTGAGGGTGTTCCCACTATCGTGTGTCCCCGGATAAACCTCTGGTAGTAGTTTGTAAAACACAGAAAAACTTGGGTGTCATATATGCACGCCAGCTCTGGTCACTCCTGTATTAATTCCACCTTCTTTGGATTGATGCAGATCCCCCTCCCGCTGACAATGTACTTGAGGAACTCCACCTCCTGTTTGGAGAATCCACACTTGCTGAGTTTGGCAAATAGTTGCTCCTTTCTTTGTACTTCCGTCACCATCCGCAAGTGCTCCTTGTGCTCCTCTATCATCCACAAATGGGAAAAGATTTTCCTGAGGAAGAAAACCACGCATTGGTCCAATTAGGGGTGGAAAACCAAGTTCATCAACGGCATAAATGTAGGAGGGGCATTCCTTAGCCCAAAAGGCACCACGAGATACTCAAAGTGTCCAAGCGTGTAAAAAATGTGGTGTTTCATATATCCTCTTGTGTAAGGCCGATTTGGTGGTACCCCGACCTCAAGTCCAGTTTGCTAAAGACGCGTGCACCTCGTAGCTGTTTGGACAACTCTTTGGCCTGTGGCAACGGGTAGCGGTTCTTCCTTGTGATATTGTTCAATACCCGGTAGTCCACGCACATCTGTAGCTCTTCTTACTTCTTTTTCTTGACACATCCGGTGCAAGATATGGAGACACTGAATGTCGGATGAAACCTTGGTCCGCCAAATCCCTCAACTGCTTCTTGAGCTCCACAAGCTCAACATAGCTCATGCGGTTGTAAGACTGCACCGTTGATGACAACCCTAGGACAACCTTGATCTTGTGGTCAATTTCATTCCGCAGCGGAAGCCCCTCTGGAAACTCTATGGAAATGTCTCCAAACTCCTTGAGCACCTTGCCAACACCAAGAGGCAACCCGTGAGTACCTGTTCTCAAAGCTCCATCCTCTTCTCAAAACATTTGTTGAAGAAGCTATGGTTCACGTCGCCATCCAGTAGAACAGGTAGCTTTCTCTGACCCTTGAAAATCCCATTTGGAATCCCAAGAACAAGCTCCAGAATAATCGTTGGAAGCTTCCAAGTCTCACCTTCATTTTGCAACAACACTTAAGGTAGCTCCTTCATTGGAAAAGCCCTTTCAAGGCTGGTTCTATCCCTTGAGAACAAAAGAATTATAGCAGTAAGTCTCCCCCCCCCCCCACTCCTACTACCCATTTCTTTGATGTGCATTTTCCTTGGGGCAATCTATCTTGCGGTGACCCTCCTCACCACAAGCCCATTACTTGCCTCTAGGTCCTTGCTGCCCGCCCGTGACCCGCTGCCCGGCTTGGATTGCATCCACCTCCATAGGCACATCTTGGCCTGGTTGCTCCACCCGTGATTGTGTTGCATACTTGTTCTATTGCGCACTGTAGCTTATTGCGTGAATGCGCTCTGCTGCCAAAACCAGCTCTAAAAAGGTTCACAACCCGTGTACCACGATTTCACGTTTGACGTGCAGCTTCAGGCCGTCATGGTAGTGGTCGTACGCCTCCGCGTCTGAGAGGTTGTTGATCTAGGTTGTTGATCGTCTCAAACTGACCCAATGCCTCTGGCTTCTTTGTCAGTGCCCATGCACCGAGCTGCAATTCTCACCCTAGTGAAAGACTAAGCAGTGGCTGAAGCCGTTGCCCAACCTCCATCCCATTGGGCAATCTAACTATGTTCCGTCAACACAATATCGACAACGACTTCAGCGCCATTCCCCGAAGTAACGTAGGTACATACTCCAGTGTCGTGAATCTTCTCCCACAAGAATGCCCAACACTTTGAAGTACTGGTTCACCATGAAGAACCACTCTCACGCACTATCCTTACCGGTGTAGATCTCTGGCTCCTTTGGCATGGGCTGCCAAAAGGCAAGAATGGATGCCAATGAGACACCCTCCAACGCAGTGCTCCTTTTCCGTTGTACCTCGCCTCCACCTTAATGCGCAGCTGCTGGTTCTCTTGAAACAACTCATCAAGAACACGTAAAACACATCTTCCATGAAGGAGGCCTGGTCATATGCCGCTGCCGCCATGCCTTTGGTTGTGGCGATAAAGTTTTAGGCCAAACGCAGTTGTGGTAGATCTGTTTCCTCCCTTAGGTCCATGCAAAGCGAAGCAAACGTCCATGCGTTCTGATACCAAATGTGAACCGAGAGGTACCCGTTAAAACGGTCAGACGCCGGGCCCTCTAGAGAAACCTCCCACTCTCCAATAATTGTTGTGTGTGGCCAACCCTTGCGATGCCGCACAACCCTCTCCTAGCAGTAAGACCACTGCTAGTGACCAAGGTTGCCGTCGTATGACTCTCTTGATGACGTTTGCACCAAGGTGCGCTGCAAAAGACTTGTAAGGTCAATTAGACGTGTGTAAGAAAATGCATGGAGTACAAGGGGAGTTGGGCAAGAAATGAATCCTTAAACTTGACAGATCAGTACGAGGCAATGTACAAAGTTTTTGGTTCAGATTAGCATGCCTAGAACAGCCCCTACGCTTTAAAATGTACCATCCCCTATGAGCGAGCTAAGGGTCCCTCCATGATCCGAAGTCCTTTACAAAGATACACGCATGCAAATAACACATGCATCATATGTCACCTGCTGCGAGCTTTCTAACGCACCAAAGAACACCTCAATTCTTGGGGAAACGGCTTAGTTATGGAAATTTGAGTGCTTCACACGTGACTGCTGTTAGCACCACCACGAGCGGCAGTCACGGCTGCCCGAAGCTCCTTTGCCTGCAAGTGGACCTGCTGCCACCATCCTAAAGATCCAATGGCCTTTAATGATCCTTGCCTAATTGGCTAAGCGTCCATTTGTTGATTTTTTTTCCCCTTGTTCAGTGTTGTAGGACGGATCAGGGATGCTCGGCCCCTTTGTGGAGGTATGACCCTTGGATCCGTTGTGGTGTGACTCAACTATGCTTTGTCTCATGTGAGATATGACCTGCGAGTACACCATGTGGGTGAGTGGTGAACTTATTCATTCTGTTGATTTGGCCAAGTGAGAGGTCATGAGTTTGATCATGGCCCCATGGATATCTTGTTTGTTATGGAAGCTTCCAAGAAACAAAGTTACATGGCTTCTTCAAAGCTACATGGTTGGTCCGTCACCTTGACACTAGGATGCTTATGTGTCAAGCCCACAACGCAAGTCTATTGGTGATGTGGCTGGATCAGGCCACTCCCAAGGAATGTGATTTCTAGTTCGAGATCTGGACAGAAAGCTATGAAAGGACTTGTCTTGCATACTTATCAATAAACCCTTGCTTGATGCTCTCTCGTGTATTCAGGACTTGAGCTCTTCTTGAGATGGAATGCTAAGGTGTTAGTACTCTTGAAGGTGAAGTGTATGCCTGATTAAGTTTGGGTTACATGACACATGTCAACAAAGGAAGAAGGTGCAAAAGACCTTTTTGAGCTTTCTTGGTTTCGCGGCTTCTTTGCCAGAGGTGGTTAGTTCAGTAGCTGATTAAGGGTTATGGGCCCACTCCTCTTGTTAGAGAAGTTCCATGGATGCAACCACTAAATTCACAAGCAGTGAGAGTGCCTTCACTCTCACACAACCTCTCCGTTTGGAGGTCAATCATCAACCGGAGGGGAGTGCAACACATCTGTACCTTTCCGCCTTCGGAAGTGACATCAGCCTACATAAGCCTACATTAGCCTACATCTACTAGCATTGGCCAATGTGAACAGGGAAAGCAGTTACCTCTTCTCACGAACAGCCAACAACGGCCTCAGAAACGGGTGCATCAACAACAGGTGCAACAGAGTAGCAGTTGTAGTTGTAGGGACAGGGGAACCAGGGAACCATTGTCTACTTGCCCTCCTTTGTAGCCAACCTGCTCTCTATCTCTAAGAGTTGTCTTAGAGATGGAGAGCAGGTTGGCTACAAAGGGGCTAGTCTACAGTTGTCTTTACAGTGAAAGAAGCAGTGATATTTCCTACAAAGGACATCAACATTTCCTACTCTACAAAGAAGGTTGTAGCACTAGTTACTCGCGTTGATGGACTCTACGTCTTGTAGTCCAAAATGACAACTTCAACGGTTGAATCTTCAGCGGACATTGATGATGCAGAAAGAAAAAAACTGATTTTGATGATGAGGGACATGCTGGAGCATCAAAAGCAGTGGTAGCAAAAGAATCAGAAACAAAACTGCATGGAAGTATAGCCACCGAGGCTGTTAATTCTAGCCATTGCACACCCTCCAAGAACCTGTGGCACAGGTTCTTAGGGCACATGGCTTACCACACATTGGTTCTCGTGAGAAAGCAGGAGCTAGTGCGTGGGATGGAGCTAGATGATGAGGCAGAGGAAGCAAGGATCTTGTGTGAGCCGTGCCTTCAAGGCATGGCAATAAAAAAACTGAGAAGCTCATTGCGATTACATGGAAACAAATAGCTCCTCAAACCATGGAGTCTAGTGAATGCTAGGTTCAGATCTGTCCTAGCAGGTCATTGAAAAGTAGTACAAGTGTCAGAGTAACAAGGTGTCCCCTTGTTACGGGGTGAGACTCTCTAATCGAGTCTCACTCGTCAGCCAGCAAGCGAGGCTCACCAGCGCTCAACAGGACTGAAGGGCAAACTCGCTCGAAGTCCGCAAAACCTCGCAAATGTTCCTGCGAGCTCCTAGGTTCTGCCGAAACAGGCCACATGTAAGGAAACCTAGTTTGTTCCTACAAAACATGCAAAGTACGGACTACTCTAGGCTTTCTACCACACCAAATAAAACATGTCGCAATAGTATTAAGGACACCTGTAGGTTTGCCAAGAGGGGCAGGCAAGGATCAACGGCTGGCGGAGTGGGTAAGACAGAGAGGTGGCACCGCCATGTGGTGATCCTGGTGTGCACGCGTCTTCACAATCAACGTGGATCACTGCTGACCGCCAAATCCATTTGCACTGCACACCCGAGGACATAACGGACGAATATATACACAGAGGGTTATCACACCCCCTTGGCCTAGGGTGTGGCATCCATGTAGCCGAGTAGATGGAGTTGTGAGTGGAGGGAGGATGATGGTAGAGCTTTAGTGAGAAAGTCTGCAAGCTGCTTAGTCCCAGGCACCTCACACACTTGGACCACACCCACTTCTACTGCCTCGCGGACAAAATAATGCTGAACTCCTATGTACTTGGTGTGTGGGTGCAAGACACTGTCATTTTGCATGATGTGACGTGCAGCAGAATTGTCGCTGTACAGTGGCACAGCCCCCACACTCATTCCCAATTCTCCCAACAACCGTTGAAACCAAGTTGCTTCACATGCAGCTTCTCCCAATGCCATGTATTCTTCTTCAGCCACACTACGTGCCACACATGACTGTTTTGCACTGCGCCATGAGATAGTAGTACCCCAAAGCCAAAAAACATATCCTCCCCAACTGCGTGCAGTTGTGTCCCGTGCATAATCAATGTCACAATACCCATCAAGTAAGGGACCAGTGCCAGGGGAGAAGACGAGGCACATTGATGCAGTGCCAAACACATAGCGTAGCAGTTTAAGCAAAGCCTTATGATGTGCATTGCGGAGATGCTGACTGAACTGGGCCAGGGTATTCACTGCACAGGAAATGCCTGGTCGGGTGGTGGAGGAAAGATAGGTGAGACTGCCTGCGATCTGTGTGTACAGCGTGGGATCTGTGTCAGATCCGTAGTCAGTGGTTCTGGTTTCAAGGAGATGCCCATACACGTGTGGACTCATTGGTGAGTGCTGTATGGGGAGATGTTGCACAAGGTGAGAGAAGCGTTCAGTCAAGTGTGCTATGAACCGACCTTGGTGTGGTGTCAGAGTGCGTGCAGCTCTGTTACGAGTGATGGTCATGCCTAGGAAATTATGTGCCTCTCCTTGGTTGGTCATGCGATACTGTTCAGTGAGTAGTGCTTTTGTGTCTTTTAATAGAGGAAGATATGGTGAGAGGATCAGTAAATCATCAACATACACCAGGAGGACAACTGGAATACCGCCCACCCAGTGGATGAACAAGGAGGGATCAGACAGAATCGACAAAAACCCTCTGTGTTCCAGTGTTTGACTGATCTCTTTGTTCTAACACCGTGGAGCTTGTTTCAGTCCATACAACGCCTTCAAGAGGAGCCACACTCTGTCTATACCATCCGTGAATCCTGGTGGTTGTTCCATGTAGATTTATTCTTCCAGCGGACCATTGAGGATGGCGTTCTTGACATCCATTTGGTGTATTTCCCAGTCATTGTGTGCTGCGGCCCCAAGCAGCACTAGAACGGATGTGTACTTGCCCACTGGGGCGTACGCGTCAGTGAAATCTTGTCCAGGTATCTGATGGAAGCCCATGGCTACCAATCGGGCTTTGTACTTCTCAAACAAACCAAGGACATTCTGTTTTACCTTAAACACCCACTTAACCTCGATTGCTTTGCACCCAGGAGGATGTGGTACCAGTTGGTAGACTGCGTGCTCAAGGAGCGCATTCAGCTCATCTACCATTGTCTTTTCCCACTCTGTCACGTCTGAGCGCCCCCTTGCCTTCAACAGTGAGAGGCTGGAACTGGATGGGCATGGATTGTGTGGGATCCACTGTATGGTAAAACTGTTTATAGTCCACTCTAGCCAAATTCCGTTGTGAGCGACGGACCGGATCGGGCTAGACTGGACTATCTTGCACCAGGGTAAGGCCAGGTGGGGACCCTGAGGAGTCTGCACTTTTGCTTGCTAGGTCAGTCGGTGTGATTAGGTCTGCACGGACTGGAGTTGACTGGTCTGTGTCCTTGTGTCCACCTGAGGACTGTGGGTCCTTGGTCTTCATGGTGGGAAAAAAGATGGGAACACTGAGATATTCAGGATATCGCTCGGGAACAGTGAGAACAGGTGCATGCTTAAGTCCCTTGAACGCCTTGTAAGGCATGTTTTCCAAGAATGACGCATCTCGACTCTCTACAAAGGCATCATGCACGGGATCCCAAAACCTCCGTGCCTGAGACGCATGCGAGACGCCGACAAAGACGCACCACCTTCCTCGTGGGCTCAGTTTGTGATTGTGTTGTGCATCAGGAAACCACACACAAGCCATTGTGCCCCACACCCGTGCAGGATCCAGATCTGCTTTCTCCTTGAACCATCTTTCCTAGGGAGTGACAAGGCCCTTGAGGTATTCTGTTCCATACCCAGGTGATGTACTTAACTACTTCCTTGCAAAATCCAAAGGATAAGCCAGACTCTGTTAGTAGGGTGTGTAGGGCTTCGCCCAAAGTTCTGTGCCATCACTCAGCCACCCCGTTCTGTTACGATGTGGAGGGTGCTGTGATTTGATGGACAATACCTCTGGTTTTAAGATCTTTTTCTAGTGTTCCTAGGAATTCCCCGCCCCTGTCTGTACGGAAGATGCGCAAAGGGCATCTTGTCCGTTGCTCTGCCAGGGGAATCCAGTCGGTTATGGCCCGTTGTGCATCCGCTTTGGTCTTGAGCAGAAACGCCCAATGAAAGCGGCTGTAGTCGTTTGTCAGAGTCAAAACTTATAGTGATGCGTACTGGACTGAGGGTACTGGCATGGGTCCTGTCAGGTCCGCGTGCACCAGTTCAAGAGGAGCCTCGCTTAAATGCTGTGATGTGGAGAAACTTTGTCGGTGTGACTTTTCTTCCTGGCAGTCAAGACAAGCTGATGTCTTTAAGCCGTGTGGACACTCTTCAGGACTCAGTCCGTGTGCAGGCTGGTGTTTCAGTAGATCACTAAACAGTGCCGTGTTGATATGCGCCAGTCTTATGTGAATGAATTCAGTGTGATTTGGGTCTGTTTTGATCCTGATGTGAGTCTGTGCACGGTTGGATGGCAGAGCAGGGAACAAAGTTAGTCGGTATAGCATGTCATCATGCAAGGGCCCATTAGCTAGCAACATCCCGTGCGCATCAAACACCATGCATTTTTCTGCTTGCGTCATTGTTGACATGTCCAAGTGGCGATCCAACTGCCCCCCCTGACAGCAAGTTGACCTTTAGTCGAGGGACATACAAAATCCCAGTCAACCACATTACCCCTCCCGATGCTTGTAATGCGACAGTTTCAATTCCCTCAATTCTCGGCACTTCACCCGACCCTGTCCAAACACCCTCCACATCTTGCGTTGCATACAGAGACACAAGAAGTTGATGATGGGGACACGTGATGTGAAGCTGTTGTATCAAACAACCATTCATGCATGGGCAATGCGTGCGATGTGGTGATATGCATGTGCCCAAGGTGCGGACCTGGCTGTGACGCAGCTGTGGTCTCGGGAGGAGATATGGTAGGGGTAGCCTCCATCCTGTCACTGGTCTTCAATGTCATTATGTCGTTGTACACATGCTGGGCACACAGCGGGACCGGCACTGGAGCAGTCGCAAACGGCGGCATGTACAGCACAGGCATCCCGTAGTACCAAGGTGGTGTGGGAATCTGTTGTTAGGGCAGCTGCTGGAGCTGCTGCTGAGGCTGCTGCGGAGACGGCAGTCCAAAGGTGGCTGCCGCTACAGGGTGGTATGGAGGAAGTCCTGGTGGTCCATGCCCCCCAAAGGACTGTGGCACAAGAAACTGCTGTAATGGATGCTGCTGTACCTGTCTCTGCTGCTGCTGAGTCTACTGCTGTCTCTCCATCATCTACTACTGGAGGGAGGGGCATCTGCGCCAAAAGTGTCCAGTCTGGTTACAAAATCTGCACCTCTGGTTCCCAGGACCATGTCCACAGCCACGACCGCCACCACGGTGTGCGCCTCGACCCCAACCATAGGAACCAGTCGATGAGGCAAACGGTGTCTGTGTCGACACAACTGCAGCGGTATGGGAGCTCTAGTGTGCATATGCAGTCAGTGATGTGGCTGTCATGTCACGTGCCTCGCCCTTCAAAATGTCTTCATAGTTCCGCATCTCCTCAAACACTACTGCAAGATTGATGAGCTCAATCTCGCCAACTGGGTGACGACGGAGGAGATCGCGTCAGAACTCCTTGTACTGCTCGCCGAGGTGGAGCAGCACCATGTCCAACCACTCAAGGACAGAGCACAAGGCCTCCAAACCCAAAAGGCGTCAGCGGATGTCCATGGCTTTGTCCCAGAATTCAGCGTCCGGCGTGCCTGGTTTGGGGTAGAGGTTACGCAGACGATCTCTGAGTGTCACCACGCGCGTCATGCCCTGTTCTTTCTGGTGCGTAGGGAGATGGCGCCAGGCATCATGGGAACGTGCTGCGCCACTTCATGGGTCGGACGGGTTCTCACCTCTGCCGCCAACGCAAAAATGGCGCAGGGTGTAGGCTTTTGGATCTGGCAATGCACGTGTTAAGGCATTGAACGCTCGCAGCAACATGATCTCGGTTTCCGTATCAGGAGGCGGGCGGAGGTACAGTTCCTCGAACCCATGTTCCACCGTCCAGGACAGGAATATGTCCCTCCAAGCGAGGAAGTCTCTCGTCCCCAGCTGAGGAGGGGAGAGTTCTTTATGGCGCAACCCTAGCTGTGCCATTGCGGCAGCAGTTAGGGTTACATTGGGGAAATCACCGCCACCGCTTCTGGTGCCATCCACCTTACTCATGTTGCATTGATGATGATCCCTTGTGTCTCTCTAGCTACTGATGGTGCTGAGGTGAACCAAGAAAAACTCGGCAGTGATTCGCCGGGCCCACTTTGTGCCCAGTTTTCTACTGAGAGCCCTAAGATCTATGGGGAAGCCACCTCAAACGTCCTGGGCCCTTGAAAACCCAAACCCACCACCCCAAACCCTTTGCTTGTACCTGGAGTCACGGTTGGGCACCTTGGGGGGAGGGGGGGGGGGGG
>SZWC01004326.1:119794-133475 GCA_023375785.1 Penium margaritaceum
ATGGCAGGTGTGCCATACCAGTCCGCAGTGGGGAGCATCATGTACGCCATGGTGGCGACGCGGCCCGACCTGGCCTTCGCGGAGGGCCAAGTGAGCCGCTACGTTGCTGACCCCGGGCCGTTGCATTGGCAAGCGGTGAAGCGGATCCTCCGCTATCTCAAGGCGACAAAACAGTCGCGGCTCGTGTTTGGAGGGGGAGCACGTGACGACTCCCTCGAGTTGGTCGGCTACTCGGATGCCGACTGGGCTGGTGATGTGGATGACAGAAAATCAACGTCCGGGTATGTGTTTGTGCTTGGTGGTGCAGCGGTTTCATGGGCAAGCCGGAAGCAGGACTGCGTGGCGTTGTCCAGCACCGAAGCGGAGTACATCGCGCTCGCGGAAGCCGCAAAGGAGGCGGTGTGGCTGAGGCGGCTGCTAAAGGAGATCGGCGTGCCGCAAAGGAAGCCGACGGTACTCAACGTTGACAACATGAATGCCATCAGCCTGACCCAGAACCCAGTGCTGCACAGGAGGACCAAGCACATCGAGATCCGTCATCACTACGCGCGGGACTTGGTGGCGAAGGGAGATGCGGCTATTGTGCATTGTGGCACTAAGCGCATGCTCGCCGATGCCATGACCAAGGCACAGCCCAAGGACAGGCACAACGCGAGCTGCATGGAGCTCGGTCTGCGCTGTGAAGTTTAAAAATGCTACAGGATCCAAGGACAGGGTATCAAGGCTGCGGTGCAAGGGGGAGATTGTTGACATGGTGTGCCCCTTGCCATGAGTGCCGTTCAGTGTATTTCCTGGTTCGACCACTGAGGAGTGGTCGAAAACCTGATCTGACTTTAGATTTGGATTCCTTGGATTTTTCCATGCAGGATCGAGCTTTGAATCGCTTGATTTGAGTGAGTATTCAGAAAGTTAGCATAGCCCGAAAAACGGGTATTGGGTGGGTGGAATCTGGTACCCGCCATTGGTGGCGGGATATTCCACCACCAGGGATCCGAGTTCATTCCTAATGGCCTCCAAATGCACCCGGGGCATGAATGAGGTGGCCATAAGGACCTCCTTGACCAGGATGAACTTCTCCTTGGCTTCTGGGCGAGGAAAGGCGCTTCGACGGGTCATCGTCGAAGCGCCTCCCGTTGCCTAGAGTGCAAGACCAGGTGGGCGGCTCCACCAAGGGTTACTTCGACGGCCGTAGCAGGGGCTCTACTGCTCCGTTTTGGGCGTGCTTGGATGCGTTGGAAAGCTTAGATCACAGGCTATAAGGATCTGATGTAATCTCACTATGCTAAGTAACAAAATCGTGTTCCGATTCAGTTCTACTGAATGCGACGTGTTCTGCCCACTCATATCCGTGATCCTTGTGCTCCACACTCTTCACCATTGGTGTCCCTTGGCTGCCCCAAACCTTGGTAGCGTGATCCAGCAAGAGCTAGGCATCCTTGAGGGTGCCTCCACACCCACTAGAGCCAACAATGGGTGCTGGTGGACAGACCTACCGGCGCTCATGTTGTAGGATCTGAGTGGGTGCTGAAAGTAAAAAAGAAACACGATGGCAAGATAGACAAGTACAAGGCACGGGTGGTAGCAAAGAGGTTCTCTCAACGGCTTGGTGCAGAGTACATTGAGACCTTTGCTCCCATTGTGAAATTCTCCTCCATCCGGTTAATTCTCGCCATTGCGGCTACTGAGAACATGAAGGTCCACTAGATGGATGTCAAGACAGCCTTTCCTTACGGAAAACTTGACAAGGAGGTACTGATGGAGGTTCCAGAGGGGGTAGACGCTCCTGAGGGCAAGGTGTGCAGATTGGTGAAGGCGCTCTATGGGCTAAAACAAGCGCCAAGGCTTTGGTACCAGGAGATGGATACATTCATGGCCAAGGTTTCCAACATGCACGGCAACAACGACCCTAGAATGTACGTACATGAGAGTGACAAATGGACCATGCTGGTCGCCTTGTATGTTGATGACCTGATTCTATGCTCTTCTTCAACGCAACTGCTACACGATCCTAAGAGGTTGCTGAGTAGCAGATTCAAGATGAAGGACATGGGTCCTCTTGAATTTTATCTTGGAATTGCCATCAAGCGTGACAGAGAAGTAGGTACCATCAGCCTAAACCAGAAAAAGTACATTGAATCCATCCTCAAACGATAGGACATGGCAGATTGCAAGCTTGCCAGCACACCCATGAGCTCAGAGTGCAAGGTCTCCTCCTCCATGTCCTCATCTAACAAAGCGGGGAAACTGACAAGCTGGGCATCCCATATCAGTTTGCAATGGTCGCCACCCGACCACATATAGCCCATGCTATTGGACAGGTGAGCCGGTTTGTGGCCAATCCTGGTCCACTTCACTAGCAGGCTGTGAAGCGCATCATGCGCTACCTTCAAGGGACGCAGCACGTGGGGTTCCAGTTTGGAGGCATCGCTGGATCCGCGTCACTCCGTCTCATGTGTTATACCGATGCTGATTGGGAAAGGAATATTGATGACAGAAAATCTACCTCCGGTTTTGTATGTATGTGGAATGGAGGTGCAATCAGTTGGGCAAGTCGCAAGCAGAAATGTGTCTCTCTGTCAATAGCTGAAGCTAAGTACATCACCTTGGCTGAGGAGATTTTGTGGCTACAAAGCTTGCAATTTGAGATGAAGGCACCACAGGCAACGGCAACAGTCATAAAGATTGACAACATGACCGCGATTGTCATGTCCAAGAACCCCGTCTTGTCTAGGCACACAAAGCAGACTAAGATGCGCTACCACTATGCTCAAGAATTGTTCTACAATCAGACAGTGGAGCTCGAGTATGTCGGTACCAAGCTGAACCGGGCTGACATGTTTACAAAGCCACTGGACAAGGATCTCCACCAGGCGGGCAGGTAAGGTATCGGCAAGGTCAACACAAGTGATGACGAATGATGATGCTCACCGACGCAAGGTGCAAGGGACAGATTTTTCGAATGTTTTGCCACTTGTTCAGTGTTGTAGGATGGATCAGGAATGCTCTGCCGCTTGTGGAGGTATGACCCCTGGATCCGTTGTGGTTTGACTCAACTATGATCTGTCTGATGTGAGATATCATCTTTGAGTACACCATGTGGTTGAGTGGTTAACTAAGTCATTCTGTTGATTTGGCCAAGAGAGAGGTCATGAGATCGATCATGGCCCCATGCACATCTTGTTTGTTATGGAAGTCTCCAAGAAAGAATTTCCATATAAAAGAATTTCCATATCTTCTTGGAAGCTACATGGTTGGTCTGTCACCTTGACACTAGGATGATGATGTGTCAAGCCTACAGCCCAAGTCCATTGGTGATGTGGCTGGGTCAGGCCACTCCCTAGGAATGTGCTTTTGAGTTCTAGGACTAGACAGAGCTATAAAATACTTGTCTTGCATGCTTATCAACTAACCCTTGCTTGATTCTCTCTTGCTTGTTGACAAATTGAGCTCTTCTTGAGATGTAATGCTAAGTTATAATTACTCTTGAAGGTAGAGTGTATGCCTGATTAAGTTTGGGGTGCATGACACATGTCAACAAAGGAAGAAGGTGTAAAAACCTTTGTGAGGTTTTTCAGGTTCACGACTTCTCTGCCAGAGGTAGTTAGCTCAGTAGCTAATACCTTCCAAAGACGTTTTGGCTGTAGTATCCAAGAAAATCACTCTGCCTTGTTGGGGTGAAACTGGTACTCCAACTCATTTTCCGGACGTGCACCACCCAATTTGCCTCGGCTGTATCTTTCTCATTCTTCCACTGAATGACCTGTTCTTGGGTCACATTCATACGGATTTTCATGTAGAATACAATGGAAAAATCAAAAAATGCATCCAAACTTAGCATGATAACATAATGACCTCCGCGACCGGCAATTTCTCGAACAATATATGCAAAGAAAGAAAAACCCACTTGTAAAGTTCAGGAACTCGTGTGTACATCTGCAATGTAACACTTCCCCCTTTTAGCCACAACGTCTTAGTGCATTAGCAAACATTTGTGGTGAATACAGTAGTAGCTCTTGATCACATGATTGATATCTCCTAGGTTGTCGTAGGCCTCTCAGACGTTGTAGCCATTCTATTTGACCGGGTACTGCAACATTTTTCCACAATGTCGATTTCTGAAGATGTTTCCTATCACGTATCCCATTCTACCTGAATAGGAAGTGGAGGAGTCATGTCTCTATGAAGAAAGTGCTTGTTGTGGTCCCTGTAGTGCTTGAGCTTGTTGACGTGGATTATCATTTTATCAGATGGGTAAATTCAAGCAAGGACAGGGGTTTGCATTTGATTGATTTCAAACGTTCCCAGCTATCAAGGTTCGGGCTTTGAGAATTCTTGTCCTCTGGGTTTCATGTTCATTGAACTGAGTAGGAAGCGATCACCAGGACTGAATACGTCATCAATTTGATGTTTGTCTGCTACTTTCTTCATAGCTTCTTGAATCTTTGCAAATGTCTGTCGTACTTCCTCCCAAATACAGGAAAAATCTTGTTTATGGATGTCGACCGCAAGAATCCTTGGAATTGTTTTTTTGCTATAGTCCACCTTGAACGGAATGTTACCCATTTCAGTGGAAGTTGTGAAGTTGTATGCAAGTTTGGCAGTTGGCAGTTTTGCCATCCAATCTGTGCAGAGAGGTTTTCACAATTTCCGGAGAAGTTTTTCGAGTTTCTGATTGGTCTGCTCCGTCTGCCGGTCGTTTTGAGGATGAAATGCCATTGATAGCTTGATCTGATAGCCATAACGCATCATGAATTCATGCCAAAACACCACGTAAAGTGGCTATCTCTTTCGCAGATGATGGTATGTGGAACGATGTGTAGCCGTACGATCCGATTTAGAAACAATCGTGCTTTCCACTTTGTAGTGACAGTGGTCGTTGTCGGGACAAAGTGCGAAATTCCTACAAATCTGTCCACCACCACGAGGATGGCGTCATAACCCTCAGAGTAGCAGGGAAACCTGTAATGTAGCCCATAATCATGTCAACCGATGGCTCCGTCAGAGTAAGGAGGGGTGGGAGTAGTCCTAGTGGCCTCGTGAGACAAGGTTTTTGCCACTGAGGTGTCATACAATTTGCATAAGGCCCCCACGTTGGTCTGCATTTTAGCCCACCAATTATGCTTTGCAAACTTCTTGAGCAACTTGTCCTTCCTGAATTTTCCACCTGGACCGGTGTCATGGTACTCTTCCAATAGCATCCACCATAATTCTTTGTTTGGAGGTACAACAACCTGGTCAATGAATTGTTGTTGCCAGTACTGGTCGTCGAACCAGATTTTTGTCTTGTTGTACACATCGAACTCCTCGTAGCTCTTCGCAAGCAGTCTTGCAAGGTGTGTGTCTTGTTTGACGAGCAACATGCTGATCTCGGCATGTTGGTCACCAACTTGGACGTCGCGAACGTTGGCCGGCATCGGCCAATTAACAACTGCATCAACCTTATTTGGGTCCATGGTTATCCGTCTGTCGCCAGTCGTGCTGTCCAAAAACTCAATCAAACGCCGACCAGAGTTCCATTTTGATATATTTCCATGAAATATTTATCTTTGTAAAATCTTGAGAACCTTTTTTGAAATGTCCACTGTGCTCCTCTTGGGTGTGGGTGTACAGCAGGATGTCATTAGGATATACAAAAAAGAAGTTGTCAAGGTACGGCCAAAAACTGTTGTTCATCACCGCCATGAACATTGCGGGGATGTTTATGAGTACAAGCTGCATAATGGTGATCTCGAGTTGGTGTATCTAGTGTCAAAAACCATCTTCTTGATTTCCACATCAGATACGTGAATCTGATGACAGCTGCTATATTGGTTAATGATGGTGACAATTTGTGACCCACGGAGTTGGTCAATAAATTCATCTACATTGAGGGTAGCAGTTATTGATGGTTATGTTGTTTAATGTTTGGTAGTCCATGAACATCCGCATTTCTCTAGTTTGTTTTCACAAGAGGTACAGGTGCCAAGTAGGGTGACGTGGATGGTATGATAATTTAGAATCTTTTATTGTTTCATAGTAGTTTTGTTTGCCACTTATGAGATCTTTTATAAGTTTGTTATTTGTTTCATAGTAGTTTTGTTTGCCACTTATGAGATCTGTTATTTGTTTGCCACTTATGAGATCTTTTATAAGTTTTGTGCATAGTAGTTTTGTTTGCCACTTATGAGATCTTTTATTGTTTCATATGGGATTTATGGAATGCTTGCATGGGGTATCGAAGACTCCCCATGGGTTGACATGTTGTGTCCCTTTCCATGAGTGCCACTGATCGTACTCCCTGTTTTGACCACTAGGGAGTAGTCAAACACCTGATCTTCGATTTCTTGTATTCTTCTATTTAATATACAGCTTTAAATCACTCAATTTGAGTGAGTATCATAAATTTATCCTAGCCCGAAGTTTGGATATTGGGCCGGTGGTATCTGGTACCCGCCATGGGTGGCGGGATAATCCACCGCCAGTGATCTGACTCCAATGGGCTCCAAATACACCAGAACCATAAATGAAGCAACCAGAGGGACCTCCTTGACCAGGGTGAGCATCTTCTTGACTTCTGGATGAGGAAAGGCACTCCAACAGGTCACCGTCAAAGTGCCTCCCATTGCCTAGCATACAAAGCAAGGTGGATGGCTCCACCAAGGGTTACTTCAATGGCTGTTGCAGGGGCTTTACTGCTTCGATTTGGGCGTGTTTGGATGCTTTGGAAAGCTTAAATCACAGGCTATAAGGATCAGATGTACTCTGACTATGATATTCAATGAATTTGTCTCTTTATTCAGTTTTCCTGAATGCAAGGTGTTTCTATCCACTCCTAATTTTTTATCCTTGTATTCCACACTCTTCACCAAAGGTATGCATTGGCTGCCTCAAACATTGATTACATGAATTAGTGAGGGATAAGCATCCTTGAGGGTGCCTCTACACCCACTAGTGCTAACAAAGGGTTGTGGACCCAAGTGTCTAGAAGGACCTCAGCTCTACTACTTTCATGCGACCACCGCACGCCATGAAAACCACTGAGCATGAGAGCATTGGTACCGTCCCAAAGTTCAGCATGAATGGCTTCCCCTTCTGGATGTCGCAGTTTGAGGTCTACCTTGATGGCAGGGGCATGTAGCCACTTGGATGGAAGGTCGAACCTCATCTACAAGCCTTGATCCTCCTCCTGGCCTTATTGGACAGTTGGAGTCCCATGATCACCATAGTTGGTGGCTGGTCTGCCAATTAACTGAAGTACCCGAAGGTAACTGGGTACATCCGCAATGAATAGATACGATGTGGTGGGAGAGAAAGTGGGGAAAGTTCCGCCTATGCCGTCTCCCCTCAAGGTGGAGGGGGAGCAAGAAGGGGAAGGGTATCAAACAGGGCACCAAGAAAGGTGACAATAAAGAGGATTGCTACAAACGTGGCAAACAAAACTACTATGCACAAAACTTCCCAAACAAGAAGTCAGACCAGTAAGGGAATGCTGGAAAGAAGGACAACTATGCAATGATGGCACAAGATTCCGCCAAATTGACAGATGTAGGAGTCACCGTGATTGACTCTGGATCAGGGAGCCAGATGCAATGCATGAGGGCGGCAACTGTCACCTACGGTGTCATGGAGCGACACATGACTGTGGCCAACGGCAAAACACAGGTGAAGATAACGTTCTCATCAAGGTGGATGTGGAGGTGGAGGTTGTCAAAAGTAGAATGCATGACATGCTCCAAATGTTCAGTTTTGGGTAAAATCTGCTATTAGTGAGCCACCTAGTGACAAGGGGCTCGAGGTGCTCTTCAACAAGAAGAAGGCCATCATCTGGAAGGAGGGGGAAAGCAAGGTGACTGCACGTGGAAAGCAAGAGGACGACTTATACCTACTCTGTGCAAAGATCCTTGGCAGTTGGGTGGATTCCAACATCGCCCACCTTGCAAAGAAAGACAATGGGGACATAGACATGTGGTACCACCACTTGTGTCACATCGCGTCCTCAACCATAAGGGACATGGCGAAGAAGGAACTGGTAGAGGGTCTTGAGGTTAAGAGGCTCAATGCAGCCACGAATACCGTGTACAAGCCGTGTATGGTTGGCAAGGTGACACTGCAGCCGTTTGATGGCAAATGGACGTGTGCATCTACAAAGTTAGAGGTAGTGCACACAGATGTTTGCTGACCATGTGAGCTCTTCATTTCTGGGACGCGCTGCTTTTTCACCTTCATCCATGACAGTAGCCGTAAAATGTACCTCTACAATATCAAGAAGAAGACTGATGTGATGTCATGCAAGGAGGAGTTTATGGCAGTCGTGGAGTGGCAAACGGAGTTGAAAGTGAAGGCATTCCACAGGGACAATGGTAGCAAGTACAAGGGCTACTTGGCATGGTTGAAGAGCAAGGGGATAATATGGCAGAAAATTATGCCACATTCTATGCAAAGGAATAGCATCGCCGAGAGGAAAAACCGCACCATCCTCAACATTGTCTGGTCTGTGTTGAGTAATGCCAACCTCGCCCAGAAGTACAGGGAGGCGGCGGTACGGACAGGAGCATACGTCGTGAACCTGACAGCAACAAAACCGCTAAAAGACGTGGAGTCCAAGGGTTGAAAAACACTACAAGAAGTTTGAAGTGGAAGGAAGCCAACTTTTTCTCACCTCTGTACATTTGGTTGCGTTGTACATGCTGTTGTGCAGGCACGAGAGGGGCGGGACAAGCTGGATGCACGGACTCGGTGGTGCATCTTTGTCAGGTATGATAGCGAAAGCAAGGCGCACTGGCTCTTCAACCCGCGGTGGCAGCTGATTGTGAAAATTCACAACGTCATGTTTGACAAGGACAGCTGTTGAGACAGACAAGGACGCATGTCTCTCCAAGAAGGGGGAGTGGCTGCCTCTCCTCCCATGGAGGGCGCCAGAGGATGCAAAAGAGGGTGACATCTAATCAGCTCCAACCAACGAGAACCATCCGAGGGATAGGGGAGTACCTGATTTTCATTCAGCTGATTCTCACAATGAGTCCAAAGCACCGATAGTAGTGGAGTTTAATGAGGAGGGGGGGATCAGCCCACATCTCCACGGTCCCTGAGAGGGGGGAGTAGGCCAGCGGTGTTACTGGCACCATGAGATGGCAGTAGCAATAGCAGCAGCCTCAACAGTAGCAGCCTCGAAGAAGCAGACGTGCAAGGAGGATGACAAAATGGTACGATGCCACAAAGGACATCTGGACTGGGTATTTTCAAGCATTCTTTGTGTAAGAGGAGCCTGATACTGTCAAGGAGGCATTGCAGTGAAGGGATGGGGCTCAGTGGGAAGTATCTATAAAATTTGAGCTCGCCTCCCACGGGGAGAATGTAACGTGCGAGCTGACCAACAGACCAGAGGGCGAGAATATTTTTGGCTGTGAGTGGATCTTGAAGAAGGAGCTCAAAAAGGATGGCAAGGTGAAGCGATAGAAGGCGCAGATGCTGGTGAAGGGATACGTCCAGCGGAAGGGTGAACACTATGAAGAAACCTTTGCACCGGTGGCAAAGTTCACCTCAATCCACACCATCCTCTCTGTGGCGGCAGCGCGCGACTACGAAGTCCACCAAATGGATGTTGAAACCGCATTCCTCAGCAGCAACCTGGGCAAGGAGATGTACATAGAGGTGCCTGAGGGGATGGACGAGTTGCCGGGGAAGGTGCACCGGCTTCGAAATGCGCTCTATGGGCTGAAGCAAGTACTACCCATTTGGTACTTGAAAATGGACGGCTTCATGACCAAGCTTGGATTTAAGCGCTGTAAGGTGGATCACAGTGTATACATGCGAAAGCAACCGAGGTTGCACCAGATTGTTGTTCTTTGCATGGATGACCTCATCCTCATTTCATTGGAAATGGAGGAGTTAGTGAACCTGAAGTGGCAGCTGGACGGTTGGTTCAAAATGACCGACATGGACGAGCTCAAGTACTATCTCTGCGTCGCGATCAAGAGAGCTTTAAAAGCACCCAGGCTGGAGATGGGGCAGGTAAAGTATGTGCAAGAGGTGTTTTGCCACTACAAAATGGAGGAGTGCAACCCCATCAGCACACCCATGACCACCACATGTGAACTGAGCTCGAGCAGGGGGGCAAGCACGGATGAGAAGGAGAAGATGACAGGTGTGCCATACCAGTCTGTAGTGGGGAGCATCACATACTCCATGGTGGCAATGTGACCCGCCCTTGCCTTTGTGGAGGGCCAAGTGAGCCGCTATGTTGCTGACCTTGGGCCGCTACATTGACACGTGGTGAAGCGGACCCTCCGCTACCTTGAAGTGACAAAATAGTCACAGCTTGTGTTTGAAGGAGGGGTGCACATGACGACTCCCTCGAGTTTTGCGGCTACTCTGATGCCAACTGGGCTGGTAATGTGGATGACAGAAAATCAATGTTGAAGTACGTGTTTGTGCTTGGTGGTGCAAAATTTTCATGGGCAAGAAGAAAACAAGATTGTGTGGTACTATCCAACACTGAGGCGGAGTACATCATGCTCGTGGATGCGGCAAAGGAGTCGATGTGGCTGCGGCGGCTTGTAAAGGAAATCGGGGTGCTTCAAAGGAAGCCAATGGTACTCTATGTGGAAAACATGCCGATAGCGTCACCCAGAACCCGGTGCTGCATAGGAGGACCAATCACATCAAGATTCCGTATCACTACGCACGGGACTTGGTGGCAAAGGGAGATGCGACTATCGCACATCTTGAAAAAAAATGCATGCTTGCTGACGTGATGGCCAAGGCACAGCCCAAGGACAGGCACGAGGCGAGCTGCATGGAGACCGGTTTGCACTGTGAGGTCTGAAATGCCTCAGGTTCCAAGGAAAGGGCATCAAGATTGTGGTGAAAGGGGTAGATTGTTGACATGTTGTGTCCCTTGCCATAAGTTCCGCTGATTGTATTCCCTGGTTCTACCACTAGGGAAACCACAAGGGTCAAACACCCTATTTGCATTTTAATTTGAATTTCTTGGATTTTCCATGCAAGATCGAACTTTGAATCACTTGATTTGAGTGAATTTTACAAAGGTAGCCTAGCCCAAAGTTGGGGTATTGGGCGGGTGGAATCTGGTACCCGCCACAGGTGGCAAGATAATCCACTGCCAGTGATCCAAGTTTGGCTCCAGTGGGCTCCAAATGTACCAGGTCATAAATGAAGTGACCAGAGGGACCTCCTCAATGAAGGTGAACTTCTCCTTGAATTGTGGGCGAGCTGCCCCCATTTCCTAGCGTACAAGGCAAGATGGGCAACTTGACCAAGGGTTACTTCAATGGCTATAGCAGGGGCTCTACTGCTCTGATTTGCACATGCTTGGATGCGTTCAAAACATCAGATCACAGGGTATAAGGATCTGATGTAATCGCACTATGCTAACAATTTTTTTTTTTTTTGGATTCATTTCTCTTGAATGCGACGGGTTTCTGTCCACTCCTGGTCTGTGATACTTGTAGTCCACACTCTTCACTGAAGGCGTCCATTGGATGTCTCAAACATTTTTAGCATGCATCAGCAAGGGCTAGGCATCCTTGAGGGTGCCTGAGAACCCATTAGTGCCAAAAATCTAAGAATCTCCATGCGTTGAAAGGTTACCTGTTGGGCCCCGCTATCGCGACGTCCAGCAGGTGTCCAAGAAAGGATAGAACATAGCCCTTGTTGTGTTTGGGAACCTCTTTTGTACTGTTGACGGTGTCCAGGTCTTGTTGTAGTTTCTACCCAAGGCTGACTCATACACGGGAAACCAAAAAAACCTGAATGGGTACAAGCGTTTCCTGCAAAAAATGTGCACACTCAGTTTCTAGCCGACGCGCCGTGATGTGAAAAAAAAATGACTAGCTTTGGTGGCATATCACATATAACTACGGCTTGGTCACATGGCATGTTGGCAAGGTTATGCGTGGAAACATGCAAAGATCCACATGCTTTTCCAGTGTCTTCATCCACGTCATTATTTCCACTCTGCACACTCACCTACCGGCTTGTTTGGCCATTCACGTATGACAAAATAAATTGATTTGTATCACACACACACGCGCACACACACACACACACACATACACACACACACACACACACACACACACACACACACATCCAAAAAAGAACTGAAAATAGAAAAAGGGGCACACACTCAAAATCCTCTCGAGGCCGGTTGCACCCTACCCTCCTTTTTTTTTGTCTCACCCTCCATGCAGTCAAGGAAAGTCGCCACCCGGTGGTTTTCTGGTGTTGGCGGGATCCGCCACACCCATACTGCCAACAGATAACAGGCCATAGAAGTGTGCTTGGCAGCCTAGCAGACCTTAATGACTTATTGACGGCGCCGGCAGGAGTGTGCTTTGAGCTGATGGTTAGTAAGCCGGTGATAAAGGCAAGGATTGCAGCAGATTCAGAAGTAGAGCTGGAAATAAGATAAAAAAAATCTCAGTGCTGTTGCAGCTGCTGCTTAATGGCTGAGAGAGCATGGACACGGTTCAGGCAACTGTTTTCCCAACAAGGCTCCTACTGAAAGGTGATGGGCATCAAAAGAAAATCAGGATAGGACCAGGGAAATCACTTGGTGTAGCCAGTGATGATAAGGTGGTGATCCTGCTCATGGCTGATGCTATTGATGAGGATGCTGCTGCTACCAATCAGCGTTTTGGATGTCAGGAGAGGATGCAAGAAGATTGAATGGATCAGGATCGTTTTCTGCGCTCTGAGATCATGTCAGTCATTTGTGAGAGGCAAAGTACAATTCTTGGGGCTCTTTGGGAAGCTGTGAAGAAGGTGTGACAGCCTGAGCCGCGCTGTTGCAGTGTATTGGAAGTACGGCACGCCTTCCACTACCGCTAGTAGGGGTCCATGCTAGATGCAATCAAAAGAAACTAGGGCAGATGACTCATGTCCGTTGCCGATGAAGGCAATGCCATGGTTGATGAGGGAAGGTAGTTAGGGTGTCATTTTGATAAACCTCTGCCTTGGCAAGAGCACATGTCTTTTCAAGGAGCTTAGTGTCTCTGCGACCATGGCTGACAAAGAAGTTGTGGGAAGATGACTCATGGTGCTCGGGACACTGAGCACATATTTGTGTGGAGAGGGACACCTTTGTTATTTCAGGGAACTTGGGGTCCAAGCGGTGGAGAGGAGGGAGCTATTTGAGGTCAGGGTCGTGGGGCTAATGATGGTGGTACCAACAAACATGTCAAGGGCATGGCGGTTGCGTCAGTTGGGAGCCTGTTTGATTTTGCAAATCTCAACGAGGAAATGTGGGGAGGGCTCAGAGCTACAAGGCGGCGGCAGCGGACCAGGCTGTGTGAAGTAAGCAGGGCACTCCTGTTGCCAGAAGGAGGGGGGGATATCCTTGATGAAGACCTTCACCTGGCTGTTGGGTGAAGTCGTCTCACCAAGCAGGAGGTTTGCCGGGTCGTTGCGTGCCGCAGGAAGGGTCCTTGAGAGGGTGGATTTAAACAGGATGCATCGAGGTGCTGGGAGATGTGCAGGGTCTTCTTGCATGGGCTGTGTTGCGGGGGAGCCCAGTATGAGGGGGCTTCCCTCAAGGACCTCGAGCTCCTTTAAGTTGAAGAGGGCTGTGTAGCTTCCTCTGAGCAGAAGGTAAGAAAGATGTCTGCAGATCCTAACGCTGGGGAGGTGGGGTAGTTCCTAATGATGAAAATAGAGTGTGAGCTCGCTAGGAGATCTTCGG
>SZWC01004326.1:135915-150915 GCA_023375785.1 Penium margaritaceum
CTTGCCCCTGCCCCCATCCCAGCCTACCCCCTTCTCCTTCTCCCTTCTCCCTCTCCTACCCCTTCTCCCTCCCCCTACCCCCGTGAGGGAATGAAAAGACCTCCCAAGCAGTGGTTTGTGTGATAGGTTCAATTGCACAGAACACAACGTGACAGACGGTGCCTGAAAAGGTGGAAGGATGGCGAATAAATGCTTGAGATATGAAATTTAGAGAATGCAATGAACAAGAGGAAGGGACACCTACTCCTCCCCTTGGAGTGTCCATCTGATAATCGTATCCTCCAAACTGATGGAAAAGGCCAAAAACTGACCTAGCTGCTCCAAAACAGAGACCAGAATAGTCCCCAGACAATTCTGAAAGAAGCAACAGACACACAAAGAAGATCCCACAGTCCAGTACATAAACATAAAGCATAGGGCCACCAAGAAAATGGCCCGGAAGCAGGCCTCCAAGAGAAATCATAAGAAAACTAGAGAACCGGGAAGGTGAACCTGGAGCTTTAAACGTCACTTTCAACCAATGTAGAGTTCCTGCAAGCAAGTAGCGTCAGGTCCAGAGGTCACGGAGAATGATACCACAGAAGCACCTACCCATGGCTTGTAGGAGCCTCATGACAGAATCAGAGGAGAGGCACAGCCGCGAGGTGACAAGGAGCCACAACAGAAGAGAAGAATGTAAAACTGGAAGGCACACATCAAACTGAATCACCAGAGAGGGAATGAAGACCAACAGTGTGCAAGATGACTTTGAACTTGCCACTGCAATGTGATTTGGTGAGGAATTCAGCATGCTGTTGTCGCGTATCAACACCAGCCAGATGCACATCACCACACACAATATGTTCGTGAACAGAGTGATGCTTGATATTGATGTGTCGTGTGTGAGTGTGATGCATTTCATCATGCTCAGAGATGCAGCGCATGCTATCGTTATCACAGTGCATGGTGATGCAATAGATGGGCTAGCACAAGTACCTCAAAAGATAACACAACCAGATGCTCTCACCGACACCGGAACCCAAGGCGATGTACTTAGCTTCATTCAAGCTGCGTGGGACTCAAACTTGCTTTACACTTTTCCAAGAGACGGCAATGCCACTGATGATGGTAGTATATCCTGATCGGCTATGTATATTGTGACATTGGGCCCATTAAGTAACCACATTTACCCGTGCACCCTTCAATCACAAGAAAGGGCTGTGCAGAAAGCACAAGCCCGGACGAGGAGTCAACAAGACGTTACAGTTGACATGTAACGCTACCTTGAGATGGAGAAAACGTGGACAGTGGGAGAATTGGGACAGGATTTTGACCATGAATGCAGTTTCAGCATGCATGGTGGTACCAAGAAACATCAAAGAACCAATGACGTCACGACGCACCAATGAGGTGCGTCGTGACATCTTTGGCCTCCCACAGCCGGACATGGTCAGTTGTCTTTAGGAGCCTCTGCCCTACTGGAGTCATGGGCATGGAGGAATGGGGAAATGCAGCCAAAAGGTTGGCAAATTGATCCCCCAGGGTGTAAATGTACCCTGTCTGATGCACATGTAGGACTCAGCGCAGTCGGTCATGATCAATCTCATGCCTAGGAAGACGCGGAAAGGACCAAGATCTTTCATCTTGTATACAGACAGGAGGAGAGCCTTCATATACTGGATTTCCTGGGGTGATCAATAGCTCATCATTGTATACCAAGATGGTGATGAAGTGTGCTGATGGGTCACTCACAAAGAGAGCAGGGTTGACTAGAATACGACGATAGCCACCACGCTCAAGGGTAGTGGAGATCTCAAGGTTCCAGTAGCAAACAGACTACTTTAACCCGTACAAGACCTTGCAAAGGTGCCAGATGCAGACGGTGCCATCATCAAAGCCAAATGGCTGAGTCAGGTAGATTTCCTCATCGAGTTGACCATGCAAGAACACATTGTTGATTTCCATTTGATGCAGCTCCTAGTCATGCTGAGTCACCTGGCTCAAGAGTGCCTTGGTAGTGGTGTACTTCCCACAAGGGAAAAAGTGGCATCAAACTCCACACCAGACACTTGGGAAAACCCTTGGCAATGAACTGAGCCTTGTATCCCTCAACCATGTCGTTGGGATTGCGCTTGCGTCAGAACATTCAAGGGGTGGCAATGGCTTCAAAACCACGGGAAAGATCCACCTTCTCATGAATGCCATGCACTGCAATTGCATCAAGTTCCTCACTCATAGTCTGCTCTGAAAGAGCTGCATCCAGAGTGGGGTGAGTGTGGTAGAACGTGTCCAAATCATGCAGGAGTACCCTCCTACCATGTTTAGTGAGTGCAGTGGAAGTAGAGGTGGGACACGTGACAAGATGGGACTCAACGGCTACAACAGCATGGAAAAAATCATCCGCAATCAGGGAGTAGCCGACTGCTAAGTTGGACTGGATGACAGACGCAGCCAGGCCAAGCATGTCCAGACCGGTAGTAGGAACCAACAGATCAGTGACAGGGGTCAATGCCAGGACAAAAGGATAAGCGGACACAGCACAAGCGGCGAAGGGAACGGATTAAGGGGAAGAGTGCAAGGGAAAAAGGAGACCGCCCGGAGCTCGCCTCCATGGGACGGGGACAATGGAGGAGGGAGGAGCTACCAGGTCTGCTATGGAAGGAACTAGCTAGGTATCAGGGTGAAATGGAGAGGTGCCAGATGTCCCGGGAAATAATGCTTGCAATGATGCAGAAATGGCACCAGGTGACAACATGAACAGTGACGCTGGTGCAGATTAGGATGTAGAGGCAGATGTAGACGTAGGCAAGGAGACAAGCAATGATGCAGGTGCCAACAGTTTAGGCAGAAACATAGGTGATTTCCTAGGAAGTGACACAGATGTGGGTACTACGATGGATGCTAGCAAGGGTGCATATGACATAGGAGGCACAGGTGAGTGAAGAGAGCCTCCTGAGAGATTTCTGGCCTCAACACACAAAACTGGGCCAAAGTAGTGGACACAATAGACAATTTCGTGATTGAACTTGCTCTCAAAGCAGAGAGCCTCATGGGTCACAGTGGCACAAAGACATTCTGGGTCCCAGAATTTTTGAGCCTTGGACTGTGGCAAGACGCCGATGAATTGGCACAGATGCCTGCAAGGGGAGAGCTTCCCATCGTGCAAGTCCTCAGAGAGGCAGAATCAAACAATGCTTCCCAAACCCACACACGGTGCAAATAAGCACAGAAGTAATACCAGCACTTGTATGGAATGACGTGGTGCAAACCTGGCCCCTGAGAAACCCGGTTTGGCACCCAAGTCATGTATTTCATGGCCTCATAAGCTAAATCTTCAGACATGCCAGACTAGACCACCATAGCACAAACCCCATCCTCAAGAGTACAAATCTAGAATTCAAATACACCATTCTCCCCAGGGGTATGAGGGTTTTAAGTCTCAATATGTACACCGACTGACATAAGAGAATGAAGGTTGGGTCCGATGAACTCACCACCATGATTGGAGTGAAACACTTGTAGCTTACACTGACAGGCATGCTCTGCCTGGACAAGAGAGGATTCAATCGTGAGAATGACATCATTCTTCTGATAGAGAGACAAGATACAATGGAATTGTGAATACTTTTCAGTCAGACAGAGGAATGGAGGAAGGAGGAAATACCAGCGCAAATTTTGATTTTCTTGATGACCACCATCGAGAAAATCAACTGGGCATGGTCACATGACATCAGAATGGACAAGAGTGAGAAGCTCATGGGTGTGAGAAGTGCACACAAGGATTGGGGAGCCATGCATTATTCCTTGACACAATCTTTGCAGTTTGTGGTACGGGGAGCGGGGAAAGTGGCAGCATCCACACTGGTGGCAGGCTAGTGGCGTACAAAGCTGTGAATGACAGTGGTGCTCACATGGCATAGGCAGCAATGATGCAAGAACATATGCTCTGAAGAAAGCAAAGGAACAGCATGGGCATGAGCAACATCAGCAGCGGATGTGCTAGGTGCAATAAGAGATACATGAGTTTTTTTTTTCACAACAGAGACCATGTAGCACAACACACCCAGATGACTCTAACAAACACTACCAATTCCACAAGAGACAACAAGGTCCGTACCCTGATCATAGAGGGTAGAGACGGACAACAGGCTCGTCTCAAGAGCGGTCACGTACAGCACATCAGGCAAGGAGTCACTAGATTGACCAACAAACCACACAACACCAATGCTATGTATGCGTAACATCTTTCCTAGAACATTACGTACAAATGGATGTCCCCGACAAGCCCCAAGGACATGAACGCAATACGTGACGACATCATGTGGTGACTGTATCCAGAATTGAGATTCTAAAAACCATGAGAACCATGAACAAGGGAAAATACATGACGTGTAGCAATACGGCCTATGATGGTAGAAGAAGGTAGTGCATGGCCCAGAAAATGGGTCAAAAGATGAGGACATGTAGCATTCTACCACTCCTCAATCCATGCATCATCCACACTCGGACTACCCAACAACACCCCCTCAAGGGATCCACCCAACTCACAATGGTGACACCAAGAGCCAACCTCTGCACCAATCCTCTTTCTGAAGAAAAAAACGGGGGAGCTGCAAATGTGCACGGACTATCGCATATTGAACAACGTGACGATGAAAAACCGGTACCTGTTGCCAAGGGTCAAGGATTTGTTTGACTAGTTGAGGGGAGTGTAGTACTTCAGTAAGATTGACATGTGCACGGGGTACCATCAGATCCGGATTGCGGAGCAGGATGTGGAGAAGATGGCGTTTTGGACACGGTATAGCCATTTTGAGTACCTCGTCATGCCGTTTGGGCTGACCAACGCTCCTGCAATGTTCATGAGCCTCATGAATAGGATCTTCCACCCTCACTTGAACCAGTTTGCGGTGGTGTTCCTTGATGAAATCCTCATCTAATCCTGAATTCCAGAAGAGCATGAGCAACATCTTTGGCAGGTGTTGGACATTCTTTGGAGAGAGAAGTTGTTTGCAAAGCTCTCTAACTACGAGTTTGAGAAGAGAGAGGTAGATTTCCTCAGGCACATTGTGAGTGGTAAGGGTCTCCGCATGAACCCAAAGAAGGTGCAAGCCATAGATTAGTTTCTGACACCAAAGTGTGTGTGTGACATCCATGTCTTCCTAGGGTTGTCAACTAGTACCGAAAGTTCATTCAGGGGTATGCAGAGAAGGGTGCACCGCTGACCCAGCTGCTAAGAAAAGATCACTAGTGGGAATGGGGCGAGAAGGAGAAGAGGAGCTTTGAGGAACTCAAGGCTCCAATGTGTGACGCTTCAGCCTGGTGCATCCGCATTTGTCCGAGTATGTCATAGTTATAGATGCAATCAAGTTTGACATTAGGACGGTGCTGTTGCAGGATCATGGAAAGGGGTCGCAGCTGATTGTGTACATGTCTTGCAAGCTACAAGGTGCGGAGCTGAACTATACAATCTGTAAGAAGGCAATTCTGGCAGTGATCCATGCCTCCAAGCATTTGTGGTGCTACTTGGAGTTGCCACGTTGTTCAGTCTTCACAGATCACTATGCCTTGAAGTACCTCAAGACGCAGACAAACCTCAATCGGCAGTAGACTCACTGGATGGAAGGGAGTTTGACTACGAGATCCAGTACAAGCCTGGGGAGGTGAATCCAGAAGATCCTCAATCAAGGAGGCCAGAATTGAGCCTCAAATTCATCTCAGTACTGATGGGATCTCTAGTCATACATCATTGCCTGTTCAATCACGGCTATGGTATTGGACGGTGAGTTCATGGGTGGTGCGCTAAAAGACGCCACGTGTGATGGAGTGTATTGGCAAAGAGGGCAAGAGCGGAGGATTATTATGCGAGACTATACGCCATTGAAGCAGATGCTATTAGATGAGGTACATGACACCCACAACTCGGGTCACTTTGGCTTTGACAAGACGTCCAAAGCCCTGGCACGCCAATTCTGGTGGCCGTCAATGGCGACTCACTGCAAGTGGTTTGTGAGCAGTTGCGATGTATGGCAGCACATAAAGGCGAGGAGGACCAAGCCGCCACGAGAGCTGTATCCATGTCCTGTACCATAACAACCATGGATAGACATCTTGCTTGACTTCCTCGATGGTTTTCTTGTAATGAAGTACGGTAAGAACACGGTGTTGGTGGTGGTGGATTGGTTCTCAAAGATGGTACATTTCATCGCATGTCCGGAGAACGTTACGACTATTGGGACAGCTTAACTCCTCCTCAGTTACGTCATCAAGTTGTATGGAGTGTCGCAATTGGTGGTCACAGATCGTAATCCACATTTCACTTCACGGTTTTTGAGAGATCTCATGGGGAAGCTGGCACGTGGGTGCAGTAGACCACAGCATACCACCCACCGATTGATGGAAATACAGAGCGTACAACCCAGACTTTGGAGTAGCTGCTATGGATCATGGTCACACCGGATGGAGAGGGTTGAGAAGAGAAGCTCAAAGTGGTAGAGTTTGCTTACAACTCAGTGGTGCCGCCCTTGGTACGTCAACATCTCTTCCAGCTGAGTAGCAGATTGTTGAAGGGCTTGCCACCACATGGGACACGGCACGGCAACGGTTGTTGTAGGTGCAAAAGCAGCAAAAGTAGCAAGCAGATAAACATCAATCTGCGGAGAAGTTCCAAGTGGGTGATCAGGTCATGATGAAATCTGCAAATCTGCAGCTAATGAGAGTTGGGAGTCCCAAGCTGAGGCTGCAATGGGTGGGTCCATTCCACATTTTGGAGAAGAGGTTGACTCAATCCTATAAGCTGGAGATGCGATGAAATGTACCATCTTTGAGAACCAATTCACCATTTCATCGCATGTCCGGCTTATATGGTGGTTCCCCCTCTCAGCGAATAGCATGAGGAGCATGCTATCCACGGAGGGGCCTTCTCCGGCATAGCTCGCGGCGATGGACGCGGTCAGCGGTGGCAGAAAAACCGGTGGCTGCAATTGTGTGACGGTCAAGGAACCCCCGATGGCATGCGCAACACGGACCCACCGCTGAGACACACATGTGGTGACAGCGGGTGGTGTCGGGCTAACGAGGCGGCTCACCGACAGACAGGAGAGACCGTCGATCTCAACGATCGACGGCCAAGCACTTCTTGCACCAGGCCCTAGGTGGAAGTAGGATACCGAGTATAGGTGCAATTAGCTTGGTGTAGCAAGCTAGGAAAGTAGTAGCCTGAGGCCAGGACTAGCCGACTGGACAGTATAAACACCCTGTACGCAGTTCATTCTAATGAACCCGTAATAACCTGTGTTATTTCAGCTCTGGCTTCCAGAATATCTCCAAGTCTATCTCTCCGCTCCAACTGTGCTCTCCACATACTAAGGCTTAATCTCCAGAGAGCACACACTCTCACACACCTCAATGTTTTTCAGGGTCAGCCAATCAACGACCGCATCCAGTTTCTTCGGGTCCATGGTGATCAGTCCGCTACCGATGATTTGGCAAAAAAACTTGATCAAACAGTTACTGAAATCATATTTTGAGAGTGTTTCATGGAATTTCTCTCTTTGTAAAACGTCCAGATACTTTTATGAGATGCTCATAATGCTCCTCCAGGGTGTGGATGTACACTAGGATGTTGTCATGATACACGTTGACGAATTCGTTGAGGTACAGTAGTTTTTCTTTAACATAGTAAGCATATTGTGGTTGCTCCAACTTCTTCGCCTAAAGTTTTGTGTGGTGGTTTTTTTTGTGGAGCTGTCTGATGGGAAGACATTAGGAAAATCAGCTCTGTGGTCAAGACAGGGATGTTAGCATTCCCAGCGATGACAAGGGAGATGGGATCAATATGTGTTATACGGCATATTGTCATATTTAGAATGTGATAAACTACTTCTGTATAATTGTTATGCTACATAGTAATCCTAATGTGCTGGTGTGAAATTTTATGCCAGTTTCTTCATGTATTGGTTTTTTAGAGTTGACATTGTGTAAACAATATTGATGTGGATTACATTGGGCTTAAAATCTTGAAACACGAAGATAATGTTAATCTCAATTGAACTTTTTTGTCAAACATTATTACTAGTTGTGTCACCAATGTACCACGTCTTAAATAATGTATGTAAAAGACATGAGAAGGGACATGAAGATATCTTCTCTTGATATTTCATACCATGTCAAGTGTTACATTTTATTTTCTTGTGCCCATTCATGCATTCCAATTCATTAGCATTTGTACATTGGTGTCATTACTATGTGAGCTTCTTGTGCTACACGGTTTTCATGTGACACAAGATGACAATATGACACACGACATGACATGAGATAACATGACACAACACATGATACGTCAGACAAAAAAACATAAAAGGAAACATAACGACGTGACATGACACCATACTACACGACATGTCATGACACAACATGACGTGACGCAACATGACACAACACGACACGGCACAACATGATACAAGAACCTACATGACACGACACAATACAACAGGATACGACAGGATATGACACGATACGACATGACACAACAAGACATGACATGGCACAATACCACATGACACAAAACGGTGAGACACGACAGGACACGGGACGGCATGACAGGACATCATACGACACGATCTGACGAGACACGAAACGACTTGGTATGACATGGCATTCTGCAACATGACACAACACGGCACGACATGACATGACACGACATGGAACAAGATGACATAACATGAAATGACACGACACAACATGACACGACACAACACGACATGAGACGACACGACACGACACGGCACGACATAACACAACACGACACACTATACGACACAAAATGACAGGACATGACACAAAATGACATGACGCGACATGACACGACACAAAACAACACGACAACACGAAATGATATGATATGACACGAAACTACATGGGAAGAAACAACATGACACACAACAACACGACATGCAACACCACGACACGACACGGTACGACATGACACAACTTAGCATGACACGATACAACAAGACACGACACAACACGATACAGCACGACATGACACGACACAACATGGCACAACACGACACGACATAACATGACACGACACAAAAAAATACAACAGCACACGATACAAAAGAAAATTACATGACACGACACGATACAGCACAACATTATACAACACCACAGGATACCATAGCACAGGACACAAAATAATACGACACAACATGACAGGATACGACATGACACGACATGACATGACACAACATGATAAGATACGACACGACATGACACGACACAACATGAAAAAACAGGACACAACACGATCCAACATGGCACCACACAATATGACGCAACACGACACGAAATAGAAAAAATGACACAACACAAAATGATATGACACCTCATGACACGAAAAGACATGACATGACACGACATGACACGATACGACATGACACAACATGACACGACGCGGCATGACACGACAGGAAATGAAACAATACAACACAATACATCACGATACAACACATCACGATACAACACAATGCGATACGACACGACAAGATACAACACGGCACGATATGAAACAACACAATACGACACAACATGACAGGACACAACACAACATGACATGACACGACACAACACAACACTACACGATACGACACAACACAAAACTACACCACACGTCACAAAACGACACGACACGACATGACATTACACAACAAGACAGAACATGATACAACACAGCATGACACAACACAACACAACACAACACAACACACCACGTCACGTCGCGACAGAAACACATGACATGACACAAGATGACAGTACACCCATGTTGCCTTCTCCAATTTGAAGTCGATGTTAAGTCGGCACGTCAAAAGTCGAAAGTCGTTGTCTCCTGGTCTAAGTCGCCAAGTCGGTTTTGCAATCCAAGTCGTTTTCCTCATTTTTCCACAGCCAGAGTCCTCATTGCATTCACAAACAGATGTTACATGTCTAACACATGTCAAGTCGGTTTGCTCAGTTTCACCAAGTTCTCCCAAAACCATGACACTTCTGCCTTTTGTGTGAACATCAACGTGCAATGCGCTGTGTAAACCTAGGTTGGCTGGCATTGATGCACATTATCAAAGTGTGTCATGTTCCATTAAGTCTGAAACACTTTGCTTTTGTTTGCAACAGAATGATTAATGCTATGCAAAGCTGAACAAGGAGAAAGCGATAGTTCAATGAGCAACACAGAACACATGAAAGGAGAAGTTGAAACTCACGAAAAATTTCAAGCCTATGCTTTCTTCTTAGCCCTCTTTGGGCGGCCTGTGCTACCAACAACAGACTTTGATGCAACTGCAGCAGTTTTCACAGCAGAAGAGGGTGCACCAGAAGATGGAGCAGCTGCTGTAGAAGTAGCTGCTGCAGAAGCACTTGCTGCAGCTGCGATGTTTCCAGCTGCAGCCTGCACTAGAGGCATCTCCAACTGTGTGCGTTTCCAAACACCTGAGCGCATCACACACTGCACCTCCTCCTGTGGAGATCCTGGTCCTGACTCCTCATCCTCACTGCCACCCTCACTGTCACCACCTCTGCCCTCCTCTTCCATCTCTTCCAAGTCATCATCGTCGTCGTCATCATCATCATCTTCTGATGCCTAGCCCCTGTCATCCCCAATGCCCCACTCCTGCACTCCTGCACCAGCAGCACCACCATCGGCCTCATCACCACCACCCGCCTCAGAAATGGCTGGATCCCAGCGTGATGCTCCCACCTCTATGACGTCATCGTCAGGTTTGATGTCTCCATCATCCTCGCTGCCGCTTTTACATGGATCCTCCTCCACCAACTTCTGAATGTCCGCAGTCAGCTGCTTCGCCTTGGTCTTTCCGTACAGCTTCGTCAGTCTCACATTCACCCTAACCAGTAGCTCCAGAGTCTTCACGTGGAGACGGTTGTGCCGTGCTGTTTGCACCAGTTGGTGCTTGCTAAACACCCTCTCATTGTCTGAAGAGATGCAGGGCTGTGCCAAGAGGCGCATAGCAAAGGAACGCAGCACGGGCAACCGTGTCATATTGTGGGCATGCCAGCGAATGGCGGGCAAGTCCCCGGAAACCACCTGCTATGCTGCTGCTTTGGCCCTCTCAACATCCTTGGCCCTTGCCGGATCCAGGTCAACTGTGACTCGGGCATTCTCAAATCCCTCGAGCTCCGTTTGCAGCTGCTTCTGTTCTGCTTCTGGCACCAGATCCGCCACCACTGTGTTGCACGCCTCCACAATCTTTTCATCTCCATCGAACTTGTGCCCGAAGTGTTGCGGGTGCACACGCCGTGCTGCTGCAAAGATGGGGCAGTTCATCTGCGTCGTCCACCTGTGGCTCAGGCGCTCCAGGACGTACTTCACCCATGTTGGGTTGCACGCAGCACGCCGGCGCCCTCGCGTAACTCCGAGCTTGCGGACAGAATCTGTGCAATCAAGCAATGCCTCGTACACAATTCCAGCAGTGCCACCAGTGGAGTCAGCCTTCCTGAGAGCAATGACAATGGGAGTCATCAACTTGACCATTGCCTTCACCTGAACCCAGAACACTCCCAACCTTACCAACTTCCGCACCTCTTTCTTCTTCTGCTTTGCCCCTGGATCCCGGCCCTTCCCAATGTCCCTCCACTTGTCACTCTTCACCATCTTCTCCAACACCTTGCGCAAAAGCAACAGCCGCTTCAGCATGCGGTGAACAGAGGCAAAGCGCGTGGCAGCAGCGGGCAACACCACCTTTCCACCAGACTCTTCCTTCAGCCATGACCGCAAAAAATCCTCGTTGCGGAAAAATGTGACAATCTTCTCTGCTTTTGCCACCAGATTGCTTCCCCACTCTGTCTTTCAAACATCCTTGAGCACAAGATCCAGGCTGTGTGCGATGCAGTGCATGAAAAACACATGCGGGTACTTCGCAGTCAGTGCCTCGCAAGACTTCTTGTTCACAGATCCATTGTCCGTAATGACCATGACCACTCTCTATGGCCCAACCTCTTGCAATGCCTGGTCAATCACCGTAGCAACGTGGTTTGCATCCCGGACCAAACCGCTTGCATCTCGGAAGAAAAGGTGGGCGGTACCCTCGGCGTTCGTTGCCATGGCCGAGTAGATTGGCCGTATCTGAATGTCACTCCACTCGTCAACACCGAGCGAAACACCAAAAATGTCCCACCCATCTCAAAGTGGAGCTTCCATGTCCGCCAGCTCCTGGTCCAGCTGCGGGAGGATTTCTTTGGTGACCCGGTCCTTTGCCGGCAGCCGGAAGGATGGGTTGGTGCGGCGTGCATCCTCCACCAGCCCCAACACCACCGCCTCTCGGCACCAAGAGATTGGCAGTGCGCACTTTGCCATGACTTTCACAATGGTGCGTTGGCACTGTGCGTTGGCAGCATTAGCAATGTGCTCGGACATCAACGTCTGGCGGGTGGAGTTGAGAGATGCAGCCGAGGTTGGTGTGCCTCTCCGGATGGAGGCAATGATGGATGCAAGTGCAGCGTTGGCCCTCCGCTGCTGCTGCTGCTGCTGCTGCTGCTGCTGCACGTCACTTGCATCGTCGGTGTCGCCAACGCCGGCAGCCTCTCTTGCGGCCTTGCGCTTGCGCTGGTTAACCAGCTCGCCCCAGTTGACGGGCTTGTCCTTGGTGCCCCATGATTCTCCTTCGCCATTGTAGAGTGTCTCGTCAGCAAGGGTGAAGTTGTCCGGGGTGGGTCCGGGTGGGAGTCCCAACAGCGCACGGGCAAGCGCCGGCGGAGTCTTGCAGCGTGCAACATTTCCAACGGCCGCACCATAGTGTCCGCGCATGCGGTCACATCCGCCGGCGAATGATTTTCCACATGCCCCACACCAGAAGCCTGGGTAGCCGGACTGGGTAGGACATGGCTGGAAGAACTTGCTTAAGGCAACAGTAAGAAAGTCGCCAGTGAGAACGGCTGGCCTTGCAGCAGTGACAGCGGCCACAGTCGCCATCGTGGGTGATGGCGACTGTGGAACGAGTAACCAAATGAAGAGCGAGGGTTTGCCTATCTCCATCTGGAGTCCACTGGCTAGTCAACCTGCCACGTTGATGAGAGGGGGGGGGGGGGCTAGGTTAATTGGATATGGTGCTGTCCAGGAGTATTGCACTGATGTGCTGGCAGCCTCGAGTACCACTGCATATTGCATGATTCGTCTATGTGCTGGCTGCCAGCACATAGACCAATCGGATGTGGAGACGCCAGTGGGTGGTATGTTGCCACCTGCATGGGCAATCCTCCTTTCGGCGTCGCACACCGAGAAAGGCCCGATTTTTTTGTCGAGTGTGGGCTTGACAGGGACCCGAACTTGGTCCTCGTCTCGGGTTTTTTTTTTTTGGAATTTTCTGGTGCGCGCACAGTGCCACGTCGAGCCGATTTCCAAGTCGATGTGGTTTGACTTAGCGACTCCGACTTGACCCCGGCAAGTCGGAAGTCGAAGTCAACACTGCAGTACACCACACCATAAAACAGGAGACCACACAACACAACTCAACACAATACAAGATAGCTTGACTCAATATGATAAGGTCAGATCGTATGAAGTGGCACAACATGACTTGACCACACAACATGACAGGGAACAAAACTATAAGACATAGTGTCACACATAGTATAAAGGAAACTGGGCTATCACTAGTCCACTGAAGATTTCAACCGATCATTTTTGTTGCAGGTTCTCATTTTTTTTATGCAAATTTCTACATGTGGGTAATGGGAATCCCACCTGCACCATTACCGACATACACAAACATAGAGAGGGTAGAAAATCTTGACATATCACTTATTGGTTTCTTTGTTGCATGTTGAAGAGGACAAATTTACATTTTGGTACTTCATTTTTTGCGTGGATGTGGAGCCTTGTGATTGGATTTCAAGAGCATACTTATTTGCATACTTTCTTGCAAAGATACCCCTATCTGGGCAAACAAGAACCATGAGAAAATACCTTTGCATATTCAACTCCACCTCGGGTAGAAATCTCCAAGATATACAAGAGTGTTATACATAAGTGCATGCGTACATGCACTTATGTGGTGCATGAGGTTGGTAATTCATTTGTTATGTGGATATGGAGCCTTGTGATTGGAATGCAAGAGCGTACTTGGATGCACACTGTTTTACAAGGATACCCCTGTCCGGGCAAAGAGTAATCATGAAGAGAAGCTTTTGCACATTCAAGTCCACATCAGGTAGATATCGCCAGCATTTACAAGAGTATTATATGCATGTGCGTACGTGGTGCATGAAATTGGTACTTGACTTGTGGCATGGATAAGGAACCTTGCAATTGGGATCTTACGGTGTACTCAGTTGTGATTTTCATTTGAAGATTACTGCATGAAATGATACTTGATATTGGTAGGATTGGTATAACTGAAGGTACAGACATAAACATGATTCTCATCAGTTAAAGATATCACAATGGCAATGATTTCCATTGGAAATGGAAAGACAATGACCATGATTGTCATTACTATGAGTTTATGAGTGAGTGGGTGAACGAGTGAGTGAGTGAATGAGACAGACTGAGTAACAGATTCTATGAGTGTGATTGAGTGAGTAAGTGGATGAGTGAGTGAGTGAGTGAGTGAGTGAGTGAGTGATTGAGTGAGCGAGTGAGTGAGTGAGTGGGTGAGTGAGTGAGTGAGTAAGTGAGTGAATGAATGATTGAGCAAGTGAGTCATGTGGATGTCGATGTTGATGTCAATGTCGATGTTGATGTCGGTGTCGATGTCAATGTCGATGGTGATGTCAGTTTCCATGTCGATGTTGATGATTTTGTCAATTTTGATGTCAATGCCGATGTCCATGTGGATGTTGATTTCCATTTTAGTCACCTCACATCTTATAGAATCACATCACATCACATCACATCACATCACATCACATCACATCACATCACATCACATCTCATCACATCACATCACATCATATCACATCACATCACATCACATCACATCACCTCACCTCACATCACATCACATCACA
>SZWC01004326.1:161143-176514 GCA_023375785.1 Penium margaritaceum
CCCCCCCCCCCCCCCCCCCCCCCGGATTCGACGGAGGATTCGGGAATCCCTAAACAACACCTGGGCCTGGATCCGGATTCGTGAATCCGGTTTCGGATTCGGGATTCGTGAACCGGATCCACAAATCCGTGGATTCGTATGCAGGCTTATCCGCTTGTCCAAATCGCTAGAGGATTCTGCGTCCGCGAAGCAGACCAGACGCAAAGGGTCCGTCCCCCCCTTGCCATCAAACCTCAGGCACGCGTGCCGCGTCGCCTACAGGTAGCGGAGGATGCGCTTGACCGCCTGCCTGTGTAGTGGCCCTGGATCAGCCACGTACCTGCTCACTTGGCTCACCGTGTAGGCCTGGTCCGGTCAAGTTGCCACCATGGCGTACATGAGGCTGCCCACCGCCGATTGGTAGGGCACCCCTTCCATATCCTCCCGCTCTTCTTTTGTTTGTGGCACCATTGCCGCACTCAGTTCATAGGTTGTGGAGACCGGACTGCCAACTGGTTTGCAGTCCTCCATGCCGTACCGCTTGAGCACCTCGGCAGCGTATTTGGCCTGCCCCAGCTCAAGCGTCTGCGCACTCTGGTTCCGCAGGATGCTCACCCCGATGTAGTATTCCAGCTCCCCCATGTCCAACATCTGGAATCTGCTGCTCAGCTGCTCCTTCAGCCAGTGTAGGCTTGGCAGATCCGTCGAGCACAAAATCAGGTCATCCACGTAGAGTGCGATGATATGATGGAGCTGTTTTTCACGCCACACATACACGCTATGATCCGCTTCACTGCGCTTGAAGCTGAGTTGTGCCATGAAGCTGTCCATCTGTTGGTACCAACATCTGGGCGATTGTTTTAGCCCGCACAAGGACTTCTGCAACTTATACCCTTGCCCTCTGGTGCCTCCACCCCCTCTAGCACCTCCATGTAGATCTCTATCTATGATGCCATTGAGGAACGCTACTTTTATGTCCATTTGGTGGAGCTCCATGTCCTTCGTGACCGCCACCGCAAGGATCGTCCAGAAGCTTGTGAATTTGGCGACAGCAGCGAACATCTAGTGCTCGCCCTTACGATGTGCGTATCCCTTTACCACCAGCCGCACCTTGTTTTTGTCAACCACACCTTCCTTTGTGGACTTGGTCTTAAAGACCCACTTTGAGCCGATGACCTTGGCATTTTTTGGCATGTCAACCAACTCCCACGTATCACTTTCCGTGATGGACGCCAGCTTCGATTTCATGGCTGTGTCCCATTGATCCCTTTTGGACCGCGCAAGCGCCTCTTGCATGGTAGTGGGCTCCGTTGATGCAGCCAGCATGCACCACGTCCTGCCAATCCATCGACCGGTGCTTGTGTCGAAGTGCTTCCCCGCTTTTTGCTGCCTCTTGCTGCGACGCGGTAGTTTTGGTGGCTTATTTTTGCTCTGCTGCGATCCCTCCAACTCAGCACGCTCCACTGAATCATCAACCGGACGGCTCCCTAAGGATCTCTCTCGCTTTGGCAAAACATCACCGGAATGACCGGCACGTCCGGTGGTTTTTCCACCGAAGCCTGATGCACACTTTGCCGGGAATGCGCATCTTGACACCCTCGGTGCCTCATCCACCAGATCCTTCTGGTAGATCTCTTCATCAACTTGATCATCACCGAAGTCCTCCGCGTCGGCTGCCACCACATCCTCAACTTTGGCATCCGCCAGCTCCTTCTCAGAGTCAAGGAGCCGGAACCACTCCCCCATCTTTGGAGAGTCCATCATGCCCACGTCGTTGCTCCTGATGCAGCTCTGCTGCTTGTCAAAATCGACGTCTCAGCTACGAATTACCTCCTCCTTGCGCATGTCGTAGAGCCTGTACGCCTTATGCACAATCTCATAGCTAAGGAAGAGATACCAATTTACCCGCGGCTCGAGCAAGCTGTCGCGCCTTTGCGCAACCTACACCACCACATGCACCTTGCACGTGAACACTTTCAGCTGTGCCACACTTGGCTTGCGCCCGCTCCAAACCTCTTGCGGCATCTTCCAGCCGCTCTTCCCCTTCACCACCACCATAGGAGTGAGGTTGATGGTGCATCTTGTCGTACGCACAACTTATGCCCAGAAGCTTTGCGGAAATTCCGCATCCACCAACATGGTCCTTACCATGTTCAGCAGCATCTGGTTTGCCTGCTTCGCCATGCCATTTGACTGCGGTGAATACGGCGCATTTTTTTCCCATTGTATTCCCTGCTCCTTCATCCACCCGCTACAACCCACGTACTCTCCGCCGTTGTTGCTGTGTAGTGCTCTGACCTTTCGATCAGTCTGCCTCTCCACCGCGGCAATATACTCCTTGAGCCAGTTTAGTACCTCGCCCTTCCGCTTCATGAACTACACGTACAGTTTTCTGCTATAGTCATCAATGAAGGTGACAAAGTAATGCTTGCCACTCTTTGATTCCGTCTTCAATGGTCCGCACACGTCCTTGTGCACGACCT
The DNA here is from genome assembly GCA_023375785.1 of Penium margaritaceum. Taxonomy (NCBI): domain Eukaryota; kingdom Viridiplantae; phylum Streptophyta; class Zygnematophyceae; order Desmidiales; family Peniaceae; genus Penium; species Penium margaritaceum. Next base: position 163,606 of record SZWC01004326.1, read on the forward strand.
CCAGCAGGTCCGAAAGTGATTCACGTTCTTGTTGAACCCTTTGCGCCATGCCTTGTCCAAAATGCAAGGCTCACACTTTTTGTGCTTTGTTGCATCTATCGCCTCTTCCACACCATTGGTGACAAGGCCGCGTACCAGCTCGCGCTTTGTCATCTCCTTCATGAATATGGCTGAGGAATGCCCTAGTTGTCGGTGCAAAAGCTCCAGATCAGCTCCCCCTCCTTTGGCCAGGTTGATGGTGTCCTCATGCAAGTCTGCTGAATCTGTCGGTGCGGGGATCACCTTGGTCTCCATGATGTAGAAGCCTCGTTCAAAGTTCGCCTCTAGCACGGGCTCGCCGCCACCATCTTTCCGCATGACTGCCCCTCTCCTCCTGAAAAGCACCTCGTACCCCTTGTCAATCAGGCGGCTCACGCTTACAATGTCAGCCAAGCTGGGTACGTACTGCACGTCCTTGATGACGCATTGCACCCGCTTCCCACCAACCACAACCTCCACGTCCACATCTCCTTGGCCTGCCGCCGGCTCAACCTTGTCGTTCGCGACCACCATGGATTTGCTGGACTTGGTATAGTTGATGAACCCGACCTTCACAACCTGGGTATGCTCCTCCGCTCCGAATTCAAGGCATCGCCGGTTGAAATTCTTGAGGTAGTGGTTTTGAGTGCTGTTGAGGAGTGCCTTATTGCCTTTGGCATCCTTGCCACTGGCCTTTGCCTCCTCGGTGCACTCACGGGCCCAGTGGCCCTCCTTGCCGCAATTTTGGCACGCACCCTTCTTGGCGCCCTTCTTGTTGGAGTGATGATCCTCACCATGGCAGGAATGACACTAAAAAGGAACACCAAAAAGACAAACCATAGTGGCTTAGTGGTTAATGGTGTCCACCTATAGAGGCAAGGGCCCGGGTTTAAGTCCCACAAGATCAGATTCTGCTCTGCCTCAAGGGAGGTGGAAAATAGATGCCAGGAAGCTAGCTCAACCTCTAGAGTTCCCCTTTAAGTTTCTAGAAGGCCAGGTGAGGGTCCAGGAAGGTGGCACACCTTCTAGAAGGGGTGACTTGTCCTACAAGGCGTCTAGAGGTGTCTTGGTCTTCTGGACACATTCCCTCCTACTAGAATCAAATCGAGGAATCTAGGAAGGGGCAGAAGCTTCTAGAGGAAGGAAGGGATGCCTTCCTAGGAGGGAAGAGGACAGCCTACCAAGGGCCACTCTAGAAGCCATAGAATCTGCTAAGAAGCTCCAAATCTGGCATGCTGTGGTGTTCTGGAAATCTTAGATCATTGGCTATAAAATTCCACTACTTTTGAGCCTCGATCAAGTATTCATTCCCAGTTAATTGAGGCCAAATCTATTGCCTCACTCTTTGACCAGTTTTTTGCCACCCTTGGAACGAGTTGCCTCCACAGTTTCAGTCTCTCCAAAAACAGTTGGTGGTGTGAACGAGCCACTACTAGGGACCCTCCAGGGTGCACACTCACCCTCAGGCCAACAAAGGGTTATGGGCCGATGCCTCTAATGGGTTCAAAGCCAGCTTGATCTCGTGCTTCCAACAGCAAGACATGGTGACCAGCAAGCAAGAGAGCAGCCGCGCTGTCCTTAAGTTTGATTGGACAGGCTTTGCCTTGTGAAGGTGGCAGTTTGAGATCTTCACTAACGACAAGGGACTGCTTGAGCTTGTGAAGGGTGATGAGACTGCTCCGCCTGAGATTGCAATGGCTGAGGAAAAGGAGACATACAAGAAGCGCAACAAAAAGGCGTTTGCGCTCTTTTTGTCTGCGTTATGCCCGCCACAACTTGGGCACATCCAAGGATGCACCCTGGCCGTAGAAGCATGGTCAAAACTGTGCTCCATCTACCAGTCAAGCAACCTTGCCAATCAGCTCTTTATCTTCAAACGGCTCGACACCCTCCGAGCTAACGAAGGCAAAAACATCATGGAGATGATGCAGCACATTGAGTCGCTGGCAGCAGAGTGCGTGGCCACTGGTTAGGAGGTTGTTGCATGCATGCAGGAGTTTGTGGCTGACGTGGAGCGGCAAACAGAGTTGAAGGTGAAGGCGTTCCGGAGGGACAACGGCGGTGAATATGCGGGGTGCCTTGGGTGGATGAAGAGCAAGGGGATTGAGTGGCAGAAAATAACTCCACACTTCCCACAATAGAATGGTGTCGCAAAGAGAGAAAATCGCACAATCCTTAACATGGTGCGATCCATGTTGAGCGACGCCGGCCTTTCACAATGGTATTGGGCGGAGGCGGCAAGGGAAGCAGCGTACATCATGAATCTCATGACGACAAAGCCATTGAAGGACAAGGAGAGCAAGGCGTGGAAGACGCCACAAGAGGTGTGGACCAAGAGGAAGCCGGTGGTGGGTCACCTCCGCACGTTTGGCTGTGTTGCACATGCAATAGTGAAAGCACTTGAGGGCCGGAGCAAGCTGGACCCGCCTACCCGCCGGTGTATTTTCCTTGGATATGAGAGCGGAAGCAAGGCGTACCGGCTCTTGGACCCCAAGAGGCAACAGATTGTGTGGAGTCGCGATGTCCCATTTGACGAGAAAAACCATTGGAGAGACAAGGAGGCAGATCTCTCCAAGAGTGGGGAGTAAATGCCACTCCTTGAGGGGGAGACGCCAGAGGACGTGAATGGGGGTGACGTCCTTGCATCACCACCAACCGGAGAGTATCGCCTAAGGGATGGACGAGCGGCAGATTTTATTCCGGCCAGTTCGGATGAGGAATCCGAAGCACCGGAGATAGACGAGGAGGCAAGGAGTCGACCGATGTCTCCAAGGTCTCCAAGAGAGGGGGAGCATGCACTTGGTATGGATGGCGCCGAAAAGGGACAGCAACAACAACAACCGCCTCAAGAGCCCTGCACGAGTAACCGTGTGCGAAGGACAAAAAGGTATGATGCCGACAAGGGCATTTGGACTAGGTTTGCACAAGAACTCTTCACGCAAGAGGAGCCTCAATCTGTAAATGAGGCACTGCACCGGAAGGATGGGACTGAGTGGGAGGGAGCAATCAAATCTGAGCTTGCCGCCCAGGAGGAGAACGTCTCTTGGGAGGTGGTTGACCGGCCTGAGGGCAAGAAAATCATTGGCTCCAATTGGGTCTTCCGGAAGAAGCTCACGAAGGAGGGGAAGGTGGAGCTGTACAAGGCGCGGTTGGTGGCGAAAGGGTATGCCGAGAGAAAAGGAGAGCACTACGACGAGACCTTTGCACCAGTTGCTAAGTTTGCCTCCATCCATACTATCCTCTCAGTGGCAGTGGCACGCAACTACGAAATCCACCGAATGGACATCAAAACTGCGTTCCTCAATGGCGACCTAGACGAGGAAGTCTACATGGAGATGCCAGAGGGGGTGGATGCGCCGCAAGGGAAGGTGTGCCGGCTTCGCAAGGAGCTCTATGGACTGAAGCAAGCTCCGCTCATGTGGTACCTCAAGATGGATAGTTTTATGGGTGAGCTTGGCTTCGAGTGCTGCAAGGCGGATCACAGTGTGTACGTGCGTAATCAGCCGGGACTCCACCAAATTGTCATCCTCTACATCGATGACCTCATCCTTGTGTCTTCGGATGAGGGGGGTCTCAAGAGCCTGAAGCAACAGCTTGGCAGCCGGTTCAAGATGACAGACATGGGCGAGCTTGAGTGCTACCTGGACACCGTCATCAAGAGGGACCGCAGAGCACGCACGCTGGAGATGGGTCAAGAAAGATATGTGTAGGAGGTGCTCCGCTACTACAACATGGAGGAGTGCAACCCCATTGGCACACCTAAGACAACGACATGTGAGCTGAGCTCGAGCATGGGCCCGAGCACGGAGGACGAGAAGGAGGAGATGGCTGGAGTACAATACCAGTCTGTACTTGGTAACATAATGTATGCCACGGTGGCAACGCGGTCTGACCTTGCTTTTGCTCAAGGACAAGTGAGCCGCTATGTTGCTGATCCGGGGCCGCTACATTGGCAAGCGGTGAAGAGAATCCTTTGCTACTTGAAGGCAACGACACATTCGCGACTTGTGTTTGGAGGGGGAGCTCGGACTGACTCCCTCGAGTTGGTTGGCTACTCTGATGCTGACAGGGCAGGTGACGTTGATGACCGCAAGTCAACATCAGGCTATGTTTTTGTGCTTGGTGGTGCAGTGGTGTCTTGGGCAAACCGGGAGCACGAAAGTGTGGCTCTATCTAGTGTGGCAGAGTATATTGCTTTCGCTGAAGTCGCAAAGGAGGCACTATGGCTGCGGTGATTGCTCAAGGTGATTGGGGTGCCGCAAAAGGAGCCAACGGCACTCAATGTAGACAACATGAGTGCCATCAACCTCACCAAGAACCACGTGCTACACCGGAGGACCAAGCACATAGAGACCCAGCATCACTTTGCACGAGACCTCGTTGCAAAGGGTGATGTGGTGCTTGTGCACTGCGGCACAAAGCACATGCTTGCTGATGCCATGACAAAGACGCAACCAAAGGACAGGCATGATGCTACTTGTATGGAGCTTGGGCTTTCCGAAGCCTCTTGAGTTGCAGGTTGAACATGGAAAACTGCCATGGGTGATGCGCAAGGGGGAGATTGTCGGAGTGATGCTCCTCACCATGGCAGGATTGACTCCAAAAAAGAACACCAAAACGACAAGCCGTAGTGGCTTAGTGGTTAATGGTTTCCACCTATAGAGGCAAGGGCCCGGATTCAAGTCCCACAGGATGAAATTCTGCCCTACCAGGAAGCTACCTCAACCTCTAGAGTTCCCCTTCAAGTTTCGAGAAGGCCAGGTGAGGGTCCAGGAAGGTGGCACACCTTCTAGAAGGGGTGACTTGTCCTACAAGGCATCTTCCCTTCTTGGTGTCTTGGTCTTTTGGACACCTTCCCTTCTACTAGAAGCAAGCTGAGGAATACAGGAAGGGGCAGAAGCTTCTACGTGAAGGAAGGGATGCCTTCCTAGGTGGGAAAAGGACAGCCTACCAAGGGCCACTCTAGAAGCCATAGAATCTGCTAGGAAGCTCCAAATCTGGCATGTTTTGGTGTTGTGGAAAGCTTAGATCAGTGGCTATAAAATTCCACTACTTTTGAGCCTTGATCAAGTGTTCATTCCTAGTCAATTGAGGCTAAAACTATTGCCTCACTCTCTGACCAGTTTCTGCCATCCTTGGAACCACTTGCCTCCACAGTTTCAGACTCTACAAAAACAGTTGGTGGTGTGAACCAGCCACTGCTAGGGACCCTCCAGGGCGCACACTCACCCTCAGGCCAACACTTCTTGCAGCCGCCATGTCCGCCACCTCCCTTGGCCCCGCTTCCACCACCACACATTTTGGTGACGAGCGCCGATGGGGACGATGAAAGCTCCCCGCAGCTCCGTCGCTACGCCTCGTTGCGGATGTACTCTGTGACCGTGCCATAGGTGAGCTTGTCCTCTGCCCATCCTCCCAAGACTGTGATGAGAGGGCTCCAACTGTCAAGAAGGGCCATGAGGAGGGCCATCACCTGCTGCTGTGTGTCGATCTTCCACCCCACGTCATTGCATTATGAGGCGAGTGACTCGATCTACTGCATGGCGGTGATGACATCATCTCTCTCCTCGATTCTCACGATCAGGAGTCCCTTCATTGTGAAGATTTTTTTTGCCAGCGACTTGGATTGATTGGTGGCACAGAGGTTTTGCCAAGCTTCAGCTGCCAGCTTACAGCCTTGGAAGTAGCCCCACTGCGACTCGGGCATCCCGGACACCAGCAGCATGAGCGCTTCCGTGTTCTTCTTTGCGAAGGCCTGAAAATACACTTTCGTGGCCGTCGCTTTGTCGAGGACTTCCGTTTCCTTCATGACTTCCAGCAGCCCCTTATGTGCGAGGTGCAGCTCAAAGTGCCTCTTCCATAGCCCGTAGCCAGGGCCACCTGCATACTTCTGGATGGACTGCGTCTCCTTCTGCGCCATTTGTGAAGTCTTCAACTGTGGGACCTCAGAGCTTGACGGTGATGTCGTCCTTGACGACAATCCCGTCCGTCGTGAAAGTCGTGAACGAAATGAAGACCGGTCAGGATTATGGGCCCATAAGCCTTTGTCAGAAACCGGGGTGCAGTCCCAACGTGGCCCAATGGGTCTTTTGTGCTCATGGCTATGTTTTGTGCGTTTGGTCTGAGTCTAAGCGTGATCTTTCTGGTCGCCTCATGCTATGTTTATGGCAGTTGAAGACAGTTACGAGACAGTCACTTTTGCGAAGGGAAGAATGCAATTTTGCTTTTTTTTTGTTTTTGAACATGGGCATGATCTGAGCATTTGCAGGGCTAGTGATGAGCTCTCCAACGCACCAAACCGTACGCGCTTTGGATCACAGTAGCTCCCGCAACGTGAGCCAAAGCGCAGCACCCCAAATCAGCCGCTCAGTCGGCGGCGTGCACGACGTCGCCCGCCGAGGTTCCCTCACACATCAAGGATCCATCAAAATGGCATTCTGGAGGCGCAGATGTCCCTACGTGTAGCGCCGATGCCCCTCGTGCCTCTGGGGTCTGTTTCAATAAGTTAATCATCGTGTTTGGTGATGGGTATTGATGTGGTCACACCCCAATTTTGGAAGCCCATATCTCCCTCGTTACTAGTCCAATTCCGGTGAAACAACTTTCACCGGACTCAGCAACTCGTCCACTTTTATGGCAAATCCTCCATTTTAGGATCTGAGCAATCTTTGATTCGCCAGATCCAACGACGAGGAATTTCATCTCTCTGGCGGCTCGGCAGCGCCTCCCGTCGCTGCACTTGGGCATGCGGAGGGGCAATCTTCAACAGACCCTAGCTCTCATCCACTCATTCACATCACTTGCAACAATTGGTGTTAGAGTAGTATGAAGTAGGTGAGGGGAGGAGTTACACTCCACTTTTGTCCTCTTGTTGACGTAGCCAACATCTTTTTTTGTGGTTTTATTTCTTTTTTTTGGTGTGTGGCATAGGCTGTCTTAGAGGTGAGGGAAGCCCTGATGCACCCTTGAGGGTTTTCCAAAGAACACGCCTCTGTGATGGGGACTTACAGCCATCAACTACGTCCCATGTGTGGACATGTGGGTTTTTTGTGACATCACCTAAGTCACACACACGCTGTGCGGATAAGGCAAAGGCGCAACACCGTATGGTCCACGAAGGTCTTTTGAACGATACTTCACTGAAATGTTTTTATCCATGGGGGAAAAAGGAGACAAAGTTGAACCCGAGCATAAAAAACATGGAATTTAATGTAGACGTATGTGCATCTACATACAAAAATGATGTAGCAAATTGTGTGCATATAGAAAAACAACACATGAAAAAGAAAATCTTTAAAAAGACAGTGTGTCTAGGTTTATCCCGGAGAAAAAAAACACTGTGTGTGTGTGTTATGCACATTTTTGCCAATGTTTCCTATCTTATTCCTTTGTTTTTTATCTTTTGTTCACAACAAAATTCACAATAATACTGTCAAATTTACCTATGTATTGAAGATGGATCAATCCTTTGTGAAGAAATCCACAAGGCAAAGGGAAACAAAGGTTTCCTTTGACTGTGAGGATTAAACACATGATTAACATGTGGTATTGAATAATATGTTACTTGAGAATTGAAATTTCCACACTACGTACTTTGCACACGTGTAGCATGTATTCGAGTAACCCATAGGTTACTCTGTAACATGTTGCAAAAACTGGGTACAATGTCCATGCCTTGGTTTCATTGCTCTCATAAATGTTGCAAGGAAAATGTTTCGTCCAAATGATGTGACCGTAAACTCAAAATACCTGTACCTGGTGTGGAATGCTTTCTTCTTGATTTCCGTATCTGATATGCAGATCAGATGATAGCCATTCCGTTGGTCAATTCTGGTGAAATTCTTGCCCCATGGAGCTATTCAAAATGTTTACCTACTCACAGAAGGCAGTAGCCATTCTTGATGGTGACGTTGTTCAAGAATCGGTAGCCTATGCACATCTACATCTCACTGGCTTTCCCTTTCATGAAAATTGTAGTTGTTGCAAAGGGTGACATGGATGGTTCGGTAATTGCCTGATCGAAGATCTCGTCCAACTTCTTTTTGAGTTTGGTAAGCTTTTGGTCCCTCATCTAATAGGTCCCTTTTACCGTCGGTCTGCTTCCCGGCTGTAACGAGTTGTCCCTACTTTTTCTGGCATGCTCGGGGTCTCGCCCGAGTTTTGGGGGCATGTAGGCCATTCTTCGCTTTCTGGAAATTGGGCTCGCTGTCAAACTTGACTTTGCTCGACCTTGAGGATACAAGGACGCGAGGACGCGAGGAGAGAGCAAGCAAGTGTGTTCTCCACACACTAAGGGCAAGTGTTTCTCGTACCTTCGTGTGGAATTCTGAATAAGCCACACGAGGATGGCTTTCCTCCTCTCGCCCAGTCGCGTACCGGTTACGCTACTAGTTGAGGGACTGTCTTGGCGGCGGACTTCCAACTCCGGACGCAGTCAACCACGACAGTGGTACTTCCGGTGGCGTGCACAACAACATGACTGCACTCACCACCAGAAGGCATACGCGATGACGTCTAACGCACGCAGTGGCTTTTTGGAGAACCATACGTCCATCACACGGAAGTACAAGATACAGGATGAACCGCCGATCTAGATGATTGACAGTCATGCACTTCTCGCACTAAGCATTAGGTGCAAGTAAGGCACCGAGTACAGGTGCAAGTAGCTTGTTAAAGCAATCTAGGAGAGCAGTAGGCTAGGGTCAGGGCTAGCCAATTAGGAAGTATATGTACCCTGTACAGTGCACATTGTGATTAACCTGTAACGTGTGTTTTCCTCTTCTGGCTTACAGACATTCTCCAAGTCTATCTTTCCAATGTAACAGTGCTCTCCACACGCAAAACATTAATCTCCAGAGAACAGATACTCTAATATCTGGTATCAGAGCCAAAGCCACACGTTGGGCGGAAGAGGTGCCGGAGCTCTAAAATCTTCAAGGAAGAGAAGGCATGGAGTACGCCGGACAACGTCAAGGGTGAACGAGAGGGAGATTGCTGGACCAGACTTCGAAGCCAACGCACAAACCAACCTCTTGATTTTTTTTCTATATTTCTGGAGCGTTGACACGCCTACCAAACGCGCACGAGAGACGACGGCTGACTCCCATGCACTTCAACGAGGTCAGATTTTCATCCCAGACTACCGAATTGCTGCCAACGTTTTTCCGATTAATGCCGAAACACTGCCAACCTTCTTCTAAGGATCTCCAATGGCCAGAATTTTTCAAAAGCCATGGAGCAGGACCTGCAGCAGATCATAGAGAAGCTGGAACCCCTTAATCTAGAGATTGAGCAGCTCAATTGGCAGATGGTTGACCTGTGGGACGGGACTGATGCTGGACAGGTTTGGACGAACCAGTCAAGGAGTCCACCAAGACCAAAGCCAAAAGCTCCAGAACCGTTCAATCCCTCAGTCAATGATGTGAGCGTATGGTCCAGGTTGTGCATGATGAACAGTTACTTTGGGACTTTGGGTCGTCATCCAGAGGACGATGCTGTTGAAAAGTTGCCCCTCCGCATGCCCAAGCGCGGCGCCGAGAGGCGTCGACAAGCCGCCAGAAAGAGGAAAATCTGCTCCAGCAAATCTAGCGGCTCGAGGATTACTCGGATCCTAAAATGGATGATTTCCCCTCAAGGTTGACGAGTCGCTGATTCCGGTGGAATTTGTTTCACCGGAATCGGACAAGTATCAAGGAGATATGGTGTTGGAATGATGCTCCTCACCATGGCAGGAGTGACTCCAAAAAGAAACACCAAAAAGACAAGCCTTAGTGGCTTAGTGGTTAATGGTGTCCACCTCTAGAGGCAGGGACCCGGGTTCAAGTCCCACAAGATGAAATTATGCCCTGCCTCAAGGGAGGTGGAAAATAGATGCCAGGAAGCTAGCTCAACCTCTAGAGTTCCTCTTTAAGATTCTAGAAGGCCAGGTGAGGGTCCAGGAAGGTGGCACACCTTCTAGAAGGGGTGATTTGTCCTACAAGGCATCTAGAGGTGTCTTGGTCTTCTGGACACCTTCCCTCCTACTAGAAGCAAGCTGAGGAATCTAGGAATGGGCAGAAGCTTCTAGAGGAGGGAAGGGATGCCTTCCTAGGTGGGAAAAGGACAGCCTACCAAGGAGCACTCTAGAAGCCATAGAATCTGCTAGGAAGCTCCAAATCTAGCATGCTTTGGTGTTCTGGAAAGCTTAGATCAGTGGCTATAAAATGTCACTGCTTGTGAGCCTTGATCAAGTGTTAATTCCCATCCAATTGAGGCCAAAACAATTGCCTCACTCTCTGACCAGATTTTGCCATCCTTGGAACGAGTTGCCTCCACAGTTTCAGTCTCTCCAAAAACAGTTGGTGGTGTGAAACTGTCACTGCTAGGGACCCTCCAGGGTGCACACTCACTCTCAAGCCAACAAAGGGTTATCGGCCCACGCCTCTAAGGGGTTCAAAGCCAGCTTGATTTCACGCTCCCAACAGCAAGACATGGCAACTAGCGAGCAAGAGAGCAGCCGCGCTGTCCTTAAGTTTGATGGGACAGGGTTTGCCTTGTGGAGGTGGCAGTTTGAGGTCTTCCTCAACGACAAGGGACTGCTTGAGCTCGTCAAAGGTGATGAGACTGCTCCGCCGGAGAGTGCAACGGCTGAGGTGAAGGAGGCATACAAGAAGCGCAACAAAAAGACATTGGCGCTCCGTGAGTCCGCGTTATGCCCACCACAACTTGGGCACATCCAAGGATGCACCCTGGCCGCGGACGCATGGTCAAAAATGTGCTCCATCTGCCAGTCAAGCAATCTTGCCAATCAGCTCTTCATCTTCAAACGGCTCATCACCATCCGAGCCAACGAAGGCGACAACATCATGGGGTTCATGCAGCAGATTGAGTCCCTCGCAGCGGAGTGCGTGGCCACGGGTTGGGAGGTCGACTCTCAGTTGCAAGCTATGATCCTCCTTCTGGCCTTGCCAGACAGTTGGAGCCCCATGATCACAGTCCTTGGTGGCTGGCCTTCCGAAGAGCTGAAGTACCCGAAGGTTGCTGAGTACGTGTGCAATGAGTGGATGCAACGTGGCGGTCGAGAGAGTGCAGCGGCATCAACTTCAGCTTACACAGTTCATCCTCAAAGTGTAGGCCGAGGCGACAAGTGGAAGGGTGCCAAACAGGGTACTAGGAAGGGTGACAAGAAGGGGGAGTGCTTCAACTGCGGCAAGGAGGGCCACTACGCGCGCAACTCTCCTAAGAAGAAAACAGATCGGTCGCAGCGGGGCGGGAAGAAAGATGAGCACGCCCTTATGGCGTACAACTCCACCAACTTGAAGGATCCGGGAGTTGCCCTCATCGACTCCGGATCAGGCCGCCACACGCAATGCAACAGGGCGGCATTTGTCACCTACAGGGCCTTGGAGAGACGCATGACGGTGGCCAATGGAAAAACAGAGGTGGCCGCCGGTGAGGGTAACGTCCGCATTGAGTCAATTGTGGATGGAAAACCTGTCACGAGCACAATCTACGATGTGCTGCATATGCCTAACTTTGGGGCAAGCCTGCTCTCCGTCAGCCATCTTACCGACAAGGGACTTGAGGTGCTCTTCACAAAGAAGGAGGCCGTCATCCGCAAAGAGGGCAAAGGTGAGGTGATTGTGCGTGCCAAGAGGGAGGAGGACTTGTACCTGCTACGCGCGAAGATCCTCAGCAGCCTGGTGGGGTCCAACGCCGCCAATCTTGCAACGAAGAACGGAGGAGACCTGGACCTATGGCACCGCCGACTCTGCCACATTTCTCCATTGACAGTGAAGGAGATGGCTAAGAGGGAAGTGGTGCGGGGTCTCCAAATCAGCGGCCTTGATGGAACGAAGGATACCGTGTGTGAGCCATGCATCATTGGCAAATCAACTCGGCAGTCGTTTGTCGCCAAGGGGACGCGTGCATCGGCAAAGTTGGCCGTGGTATACAGAGATGTGTGTGGACCGCTTGAGAGCTCCATCGGCGGAGCTCGCTACTTCCTCACCTTCATCGATGACCACAGCCGGAAACTCTACCTCTACCCAATGAAGCGGAAGAGTGAGGTCCTTGCGTGCATGCAAGAGTTTGTGGCTGATGTNGAGCGGCAAACAGAGTTGAAGGTGAAGGCGTTCCGGAGTGACAACGGCGGTGAATATGCGGGGTGCCTTGGGTGGATGAAGAGCAAGGGGATTGAGTGGCAGAAAACAACTCCACACTCCCCACAACAGAATGGCGTCGTAGAGAGAGCGAATCGCACAATCCTTAACATGGTGCGATCCATGTTGAGCGACGCCGGCCTTACACAACGGTATTGGGCGGAGGCGGCAAGGACAGCAGCGTACATAATGAATCTCATGCCGATCAAGCCGCTAAAGGACAAGGAGAGCAATGCGTGGAAGACGCCACGAGAAGTGTGGAGCGGGAGGAAGCCGGCAGTGGGTCACCTCCGCACGTTTGGTTGTGTTGCATATGCAATGGTGCAGGCATGTGAGGGACGGAGCAAGCTGGACCCGCGTACCCGCCGGTGTATTTTCCTTGGATATGAGAGTGGAAGCAAGGCGTATCGGCTCTTTCACGCAAGGAGGCAGCAGATTGTGCGGAGTCGCGACATCACGTTCGACGAGAAAAGCCGTTGGACAGACAAGGAGGCAGGTCTCTCCAAGAGGGGGGAGTGGATGCCACTCCTTGAGGGAGAGACGCCGGAGGATGTGAATGAGGGTGACATCCTCGCATCACCACCAACCGGAGAGCATCGCCTGAGGGATGGGCGAGCGGCAGTCTTTATTCCGGCCAGTTCGGATGAGGAATCCGAAGCACCGGAGATGGACGTGGAGGTGGGGAGTCAACAGATGTCTCCAAGGTCTCCAAGAGAGGGGGAGCAGGCGCTTGGAGAGGATGGCGCCAAAA
>SZWC01004327.1:1857-14148 GCA_023375785.1 Penium margaritaceum
GATGGTGAGGAAGATGACTGAGTTGGGCCCCAACGTGACCGTCAACCCTCTGTACGGCATGCCTCCTCAGGACGAGGAGGAGAGGCGCATTGCGGAGGTTATTCGTCAGCAGAATGAGAAGGCCCTTGCAAGTGTGCAGTTGCTCTCAACTGTTGCAGGGGAGGGTGAGAAAGGGGTGGTAGGGGTAGGAGCAGGCAGGCCAAGGAGGCAACCAGTCCGTGGCGTCGGACGGAACCGTCTTGCCACCAACTATGTGGAAGTAGGCAGAATGGCGGCGAGTGCTCAGTTGGAGAGGAGGATAGATAATGGTGGCAGGCAGGAGAGAGTGGTAGTGGAACGTTCAACGACGTTCAGCAGTAGGAAGCAAGCAAGTACAGCAGCAGCAGAGAAGGAGAGCCAGCCAAGGGGGCGTAGGACCAGCGAGTCGTCTGCCACCGGTGCCTAACCGGTTTTTTGCAGCCCGAGCGGCTGTTTGCGGTCAACTCAAGTCTGGGCCTGAACCCCTCTATGGTTCTTGCATCTGGATCATCTCTGTCTGCACTTTTCTTGTTCCTGTTTATGTATTTGATCTCAATCAATATGATTTACCTGACCTTTGACATGTATGAAACCTGTAGTGTCCGAATTGTTTTTGACCTGAAACAGCGCTATCAGTGTAGATGGCTGCTGGACAAATCCATGAGCCCATTGATTTGTTATCCAAAGAAGAATCTAATGTGACATTCAGTATTCGGTGTAAGGTAATTCAGTCCAAATGCTCATGATGGTATGGTATGGTATGGAGACGTCGCTAACCTGAATGTCAATGTGTGCGGATGTCACTGGGGCTGCATGTGATTCAGTCCTTCTCATTCAACGTGGTGGTTGTAGTCGGTTCCAATTTCAGTTTGCCTCTTACAGGTGCTTTCAATGTTTCTAAGTATTGTGCAAATTTTGTTCATTGCTCCAAGACACATGTATTGCGGCAAATTGAATTTGCCAGAAGAAGATGATGCCAAGTCTGTGGCAGTAGTAGATGCAGACATCCAGATGGCGTCTCCCGAATCCTTAAAATCCATTCGTGCACGGTAAAACCGATACTGCAGCAGCTGGCAGCTGACTGTTTGGCTGTTTAAGCTGTTTGTTTTGCCAAAGGCCTTTCTTTTCCACTCATGCAGCCCCACTCATGCAGCCTCCCTCTAATTCAGTGGCAAGGATGATGGGTTGGACCGTTTTTCCTTTCTCCTCCACTCAGGCAACGGATGTTGGACCACAAAATTTGTGAGTTCATTGAAAAAATGGTGCCCTGCCCTCAGTGGTTTACTGTGTGCGCGTTGTTTTACGAGAATGGACCCATAATCTGACCCTGTTAAGCAATGTAATTTTTGTTAAGACCTATGTGAGCTCGTCGTTCACCAATTGTTCTCATGCACTTTCTTCATGATTTCTTGCGCCCTTGCTCCAAGACTGTCACGCCCATTGCATTGTTGTGTCAAAGCAAGATTTGAAGGCAGAAGCCCTTGTTCCTTGAACCTGCCACGGGAATTGCCGCCTACTTCCTTGTCGGCTTCAGCAGTGGTCTTGCTTCCATTACTCCTCATCAGACCTTGCTTCGGCACCTAGCAAGCCCTTCCTCCCTTACACAAGCAAAAAAAAAAGGACGCCCAACGATGGAACGAATTCCACTTCTTTTTATTGTATGATAGGTTGCCCATCTCATCGGGCGGAGGAAGATCAATGGCTCACGCGACCGCTCTCACATCGTTGACCGCAGGTGTACTACCTCTCAAGTTGATAAATCCGGTGTAACAAGACTCGCTCACGCTACCAGAAATGCAGAACGACTTAGCAGGCACTGCACTCGCCCGGTTTGGAAAACTGAACAAGAAGTTTGACGCACAGTAAATGCTTCAACGCCTCCGTGAGCAGTCCAATGTGGCAAAGTATACGCGACCTTTCCCCGCAATCATCAATAGCACTAACCTCACCCACGACGAACTCTGTTTTTACTACAACGGCCTCAAGCAGAATTCGTAGCAAGCAATTGTCATCTTTGGTATCTAGGATGACCGCAGTAGCTGATCGCATCAACATCAACGATCAGCTTCTATAATCCTTGGATTCAGACGGCAGCCACAATTCCTATGGTGGTGGAGGAAAGTCGTAGTCAACGGAGACCTCGTCTCTGGTGGAGATTGATGCCGTCGATCAACGCTATCAAAGTCTTTGCTGGACTTCTGGAAAACGGGGTCATATCTTGCACGACTATAAAAAACGGTATGAACAATTCAAAAGGGGGCGAAGCCGTAGAAAACAGTGAGGAGTCTTAAAAGTATAAAGGGCAGGAGTAGAAGGCAAGGTTCCTGTTCTCTCAAAATAATCTGCACCAACCGATCACCCATCTCAGCGGCTTCCATCATCACAGACAAGGGTTCTTGAGATCCCACAATTTGATGAGGGGTGCAAGGACGACCAATCGGCGATACTACTATGAGTAAAACTAAGGGTACCGGTGCTACTCGACGGAAGAGCTTCTCAAAGTGTTTTCAGCAACGACATGGTTTGGAAGCTAAGTTTGAACACCAAATTGGGAGTATTTGAGGGAAAAACCGTTGACTAACAACTGTGGATCTGTCGACTTCTCAAAACCCTCAAACTGCAAATAGACGATGTGAATGACGTAATGGTCTGGAGGACTTGCCCAACGAGCGGCCACAAGATCATCCTCGGGCGAGATTTCATGTAACATGACAATCTGCACGTGGTATCGAGCATGGGATGAGTCCACGTCAGCATTAATGGCAGAAAACGACACCTGCCTCTGGTCGAGCAACCCACAAGGCAATGGCAGTTACGGGAACCAGCGGAAGTGGAAGTAACAGAGGAATTTGTAGTAGTTGTAGAATGCCAACCGACATCTTTGGACATGGCCAAGAGAAATCTGCAGTGTGTAGCTTGTGCGTGGCCAGTCCACGTGGAGGCCACGAAAGCAGAATAAATTGCAGCTGCCAAGGCGACTGTATCGACCTCAACACCGGAGACATTTGTGGCTATTCGAGAGGATTTTGCATTGCTCGTCGAGGATTTTGAGGGGTTTGTTCCGACAAACTTCCCTGTGAGCTACCTCCGCCATTTGGAACCAATCACCTTTGATTCATGCCCTCAAACTGTTTACACCTCTTTTGACTATAGCTAAGAAACTACTAAGAAATTTCTTATATGCGACTAATGAACAATGCAAGATATCAAGAACCTTCCAAACCACATAGATTTCAATAGGCCCGTACATACTTCTTACAAGAGACATCATACCCTAACCATCACTTCCAAGAAGTTTCTTGTGTTCCCTTCGCAATTTATCCTATCTATTTAAAATTATTTTGAATCTCTTTTTAAGAAAATGATTGTTGCAAACTTGGGTAGGAGAGCTTCAACAATATCTTTATACATCATAACAGCCATTTCTATGATCTGAGCATGCATGAAGAATGTCTTGATGACCTATGTATTGACTTTTGCAGGCTGATATGGCTACATTAGAATTTTCAATAACTTGAAGATCCAAAAAGTCTGAAGTTACGGACTCGATACTGCTTGAGACGACCACAAAGGTAAGACCTATTTTTTAGGTTTGCTCCTATTCCCCCCTCCCCCACCTCCAGCCATACATGTGCACGTGTGCATTACAACCAAACGTGCACAAAAGGTCGTGCACGTAGACAGCTCAACAGTACGCATATGTTTGATTTATAATCAAACATCGAAGAACGTTCTCCTCCTACTAGTGTTCAAATGTTTCCAACATGTCCTGCAAAGGATGTAAACTTCCTTACCCCGTCAACCTACACACTCTTCTGGTTACTGGGAGGGGAGATCAGGGTCTTGGGGCATGCGGCATATGCATGGGGAAGTGCGTGTTCGATAGGTCATGAGGAAGAAAGAGATGTACACAAGATTACAGTCAAACATGGTAGCAATAAGACCGTTGATGCATTAAGATCAACAAAAATTACAGCAGATTAAATGACCACATACATCTAATCATACCTGGGTCATCGAAAGCTACTAAGTGCCTGATTACGTTCATTGGACATACTTCATTGGCGGATTGCAAGATTATTAGACCGCCAAAAGGGAACTGACAAAGACTCGTTGGAAACTGAACCCCCGCCGGAGGCATGGCCGGACACCCAAATAGTGCAAATTTGATTTTTGGAGGGATTGAGAAGGATGGCAGGAGAATTGGAGGGGTATAGTTCACGCATTCGTTTTGCGTGCACCGAATTGCCATATAGAAGCCAATCGTTATTGCTTGACCATCAGGTTAAGCGACAGGCCGGGGTCACTGCCAAATTGATTACCTGTTGGAATTTTGCATGACCACATTCAAGGCTTGGTTGGCCTTGCTGTCGTGCCAGGACCTTTTGTGTGCCAAGCAATGTTTGTACAACTGCTGAGAAATGAATGCGGAAGCACTGATTGTATTACAAGAATACAAAGTACAGCAATAATATGCACAAGCTCACCAACAGCCTATAAACAGCTTACCAACAGAATCTTGACAGAGCCTGGCCCAAACTAGGCGCAACGTCTTGCTATGCGTCCAGCCTTGTAGCAAGAGTCTTGGCGTGTTGACCGTCTTCCGGGTTGACAGGCCTTCAGGATGTCAGGCAACCTCCTCTCCATGCTGGCACAATTCCGCCAGAGTCAGTGGGTCGTCAGAGGGCACCTCCAACAAACTCCAGCAGCACCGGAATCTGAGTTTGGCACAGAGACCAAGTGGCTTGCAGGCCTACAAAATAAATGATGCTGATACAATGGAGTTGGAGAGACTGGAATTGGTTACCGGAGCCACAACTGGTGCTCCCTTTTACACTGCTTCTCTGGCTGGTAGTCGTCTTGGCGGTCCACGCTGCTTCACTAATGGTGGCGGTCCAGGCGGTCCCAACCGCTGATGGAGTAATAAGTCGTTCAACGTTGGAAGTGACGATGATGATGCAAAAAATCCTCGACGAGGTCGTATGTGAGCTAGGCTCACATACGACCTCCTGTAATGGTGCTCACGGAAACCTTGTAGGCTTTGTACTCTCCAAGATTGCCTCATGCGAGACAGTTGCCAAGTTGTCGAACCTTGGAAATCACTCCAGTGAGTTGGCCAAGGTAGTCCCACCTTTCTTGGACACACCAACCCATTTGTACATGTCCAGGACTTGAACATGCCCTTGAGGACTAAAAAACCAGGAATGTTGTAGCCTGTACAGTGGAAAATTCCCCATAGGAAAATTCCCAGTGAATCGCGGTAAAATCTGTAAACTCATGTAGACTCCTACAAATTTGAAAGTGGCCGCACAGTGCTGAAGCCAAAATCGAGCGCAGATATCACCTCACTCCAACACTTCCCCTCGATAAGTGCGTTGGTGAAGGTAGAAGGACTCGGCCACACTTAAATTTGCTCACTGGCAAAGAAATCCATGATTTCTTGAGTCATCCCTGAGTTTTCATGCAAGCAACAGATTCTGCTCTAGCTTTTGGAGGCAAGAGATGCAGTCCCCCTTCATTTCCTCTCCTCGGGCGTAGAGGAGATTCTTTTGGATCCAGAACTTGCTCATGGGTTCTCCCTCTACAAGAGATTTTTTCTTTTGATCCGTTTGAGGTAGCTTGGTTCAGCTCCCAACCTTTTCATGGCCGCCTGGTTTTTTTTTTTTGGCAACGCCAGGTTGCACCTCAAGTGTCATGCTCTTAGTTGAAAACTTAAGACCCTGTCTCCCACTGATGGAGACCACGAATGACCTGTCCAGGAGCTATTTATGAGCATCTGACAGCGGAAGAAAGATTTTTGAAGCTCCTGTCTCGCTCCCTACTCGCTCGTGCAGTAGAAAAGAGTGCTTGGACCATTTGCCAGAGCATTCCTGCTTTTGGATCCGATCGTTGCTCGCCTCTTGGTGTTCTGCTTCGTCCTCGCGAGGTCGTTCGAAGACCTGCTTTTGTCTTTGGATTTTGTAGTACGTCGGATCCAGTGTGGCGGTCTGACTCCCCTCCGGTCGTGTGCTCGCGTCAACTGATTTCTTGGGTCAAATCATCGTTGGCGAGGCCCATTTCTGCTTCGTCGGCCGTCCTGTAGCGCAGCTGATTGGGTGCTTTCGTCCTGTACAGCGAGCTGCTGTGTCAGCTCGCACTGAACTGCAAAATTTGCAGATTGCAGTTAGGAGCAGCGAAGAGCCGCTCGCGATAACGAGCGAGCTCCTCACGCAGCCACTGGCGCTCACAAAAGCGAGCGCCATTCTCGCAGCCGCCTTACCGCAGGAGACTGCCTTTCCAAATTTGGAACTCGGCTTCGGCTTCTGCTCGCCCCCCTCCACGCGATCGCCGACAAGTAGCTGACGTTGGCATGAGGTGCACGGAACCCAAGTTGAATGCGGGTGGTCAAAAAATATTTGTAAAACAATCACGAACCTGTCAAGTGGTGTGGAGAGGCAAGTGGCGACGTTGACGATCTTGTCGTGGGCAGTACGTTTCTCGTAGTCAAAGCAGGAATTTTCATTCCCACTGCCAAGAAAATTTTCAGGATCAGAGGAACCACAGTGAGTGTTGAACTTATACTTTGAAGCCAAGAGAATCATTGCAGGGACCGTTTAATTAGCTGTCGCGCTCCCCCTGTCTGTTGCACGGCCCAAAGTCACCTCGTTGTGTACCAAAAAAGAGAATGCACCAATGGCAAGCTTGCCATTGACCACAGGTGATTTTTCAGAGCCATCGTGCTCCTTGGATAATGTGAATCCATTCCGTGGGCTGCCACAACGATGTTGTGTGTGCCTCCGAACGGCGTGCAATCCCTGTTGATTTGTTGTAGCAAAGGAGGTGCAGGGGTTCTTTCAAGTAGTTGGGCCCCGATTTAGCCTTATCATGCTGTTGGAGCAAAGGTACCCTTCACCGAAGGTTTCACCTTCACTGTTCTTCAGGGAGATCCGCTCCCCATTGCTGACAATGTGCGCTCCTTGCTTTAACAACTCTCCAAGCGATAGGAGGTTGAAAGAAATCCCAGGGATAAACAGCACGTTATCAAATTGCACGTGAGCTCCCTTGTACCCTGTCAATGTCATCTTCCCTTTGCCTTTCACTGGCACACGCCAATTGTTCGCTATGGTGACGTAGCCTTTGTCATTGTACTGAATGTGTTGGAGGCAGGATCTGTCAAACGTAACGTGTCACGTGCACCCACTGTCCAGGTACCACATGTTTTTTGAGCAGACTCGCTCGGTACTCGGAATTTCCGAGACATGGAATACAGATCCTGAGAAGTTGAACTACTTCTTTTCCACTCCAACAGTCACCTTCTGCTGAGTATGCTGATCTTCTTCATCACTCTCCTCCTCTCACCATCATAATCCTCTGAGTGCTCCTCCTTGCTCTCCTGCCTCCTTGCACTCTCCTTATCTCTCAGCCGCTTCCTACAAGACAGCCTGATGTGTCCAGGTTGCTTGCAGTATTAGCACTTGCGCACAAGCTGAGGTTTGACATGCTTGTCGTTGGAGTTTCCACAGGGTGTAGATGGCGATGTTTTATTCTGCTCAAGTGTAGGAGTTGAGTTCATGGCAGAACTCTTTTATGTCGGATGGGACACGAGGGCAGTGCAAGTTGCTGGGTATGTTGGATAGGAAAGAATATGTATGTTTTCCTTTGCAAGCTTGCGATCGCGCTCTTCTATCAACAACATCTTCCACACGTACGCCTCCTCCTTGAACTTCAGCAGCTGCCTCACTTCCTCCCAATCGCCGATCAGTCTGTTGAGGAGGAAGGTCACAAAGACTGGCTCCAAAATAGGAGCGTTAGTAACTGCAAGCTGGTCGCGTAGTGACTTGGCTTTGATGATGTAGTCCTCAATGCTTGTGAAGTTGCTGAAGCTGATGTGAGAAAGCTTTGTAAGGAGGTGAGACTTGAAGGTAGAGTCTCCTGACACGTAGGTTTGTAGGAGGTACGGCCACGCATGATGAGCAGGTTCGCTTGATCCCTCAAACATCGTTGTAACGAGGTGCCCCTTTTTTCTGGCATACTCGGGGCCTCGTCCGAGTATTGGCGGCATGCAGGCCTTTTTCCGATTTTTGGAAATCCAAGTCGCGGTCGAGCTCACCTCCGCTCGACCGCCGATGCGAGGAGGAGGAGGAGGAGGAGCGAGCGAGCGCGTGAGCGAGCGCCGGCGTGGGGGTCACGTTGGCGCTAGGGGGCTTTTTCGCGCGAACCCCCACGCGGCGTTCCGAACACGCCACGCGGGGGTGGCTTCCCCCCTCTCGACGGGTAGCGTAACGGCGACGCTACCCGCCGAGGGGTCGTTTCGACGGACGGCTCCCGGCAACAGCCGCGGTCAACGGCGGTAGCAAAAACGGTGGCTGCGACCGCACGACGGTCGCAGCACTTCCGGTGGCGTGCGCAACACGGTGACCACATCCACCGCCGAGAGGCGTACTGGAGCAACGAGGCGGCTCGCCGAGAGACAAGATCTACCGTCGATCTTAACGATCGACGGCCGGGGACTTCTCGCACTAGGCATTAGGTGCAAGTAGAGCACCAGCTTCAGGTGCAAGCAGAGCACCAGGTTTAGGCGCAAGTAGCTTGTTGTAGCAAGCTAGGAAAGCAGTAGGCTGAGGCCTGCGCTAGCCAGCCGGACAGTATAAATACCCTGTACTTAGTTTAATCTGATTTACCTGTATTTTCCAGCTCTGGCTTCCTAAAATCTCCAAGTCTATCTTTCCGCTGCGACTGTGCTCTCCACACACCAAGGCTAAATCTCCAGAGAGCACCCACTCTCACATCTGGTATCAGAGCCAGAGCCACACGTTGGGCGGAAGCGCTGCCGGAGCTCGCGAAACTTCAAGGAGCGAAGGCACGGACTACGCCGGACAACGTCGAGGCTGATCGAGAGGAAGATTGTTGGACCAGACTTCGAAGCCAACGCACGAGCCAACCTCTGGAAAATTTTCTACATTCCCAGAGCGTCCACACGGCCTACCGTGCGCGCGCGGGAGACGACGGGTGACTCCCACGCACTTCGAAGACCTCAGATTTTTGTCCCGGACTGCCGAATTGCTGCCGGAAAATTCTTCGATTGCTGCCGAAACGCTGCCAAATTTTTTCAAAGGATCTCCAGTGGCTAAAATTTATCTAGAGCCATGGAGCAGGCCCTGCAGCAGATTGTAGAGCAGCTGGGAGCCCTCAAGCTGGAGAATGAGCGGCTCAATCGGCAGATGGCGGACCTACGGGACGGGACTGGCGCTGGACAGGTTGGGGCGGCCCGGTCAAGGAGTCCGCCGAGACCAAAGCCAAAGGCTCCGGAAGCGTTTAATCCCTCTGTCAAGGGAGCAAGCGTTCGGACCTGGTTGTTTGCAATGAACAGCTACTTTGGGGCTCTGGGTCACCCTCCAGAGGACGATGCTGTGCGAGTGTCATTCGCGGTGACACTGCTACGCGGAGCAGCATTGGAGTGGTTGAGGCAGCTGAATATGCTGGCCACTCGAGGTGGAGGTGGGAACGCAGCTGTGCAACATGCCGTGTTGTGGCAGCCAGGCGCGGGGCAAGCTGAAGCTCGCGTGCCGACGACATGGGAGCAGTTCGAGCAAGCCATCAGAGATCGATTTGATCTCGTGAACGCCTCCATGGTCGCGCGCAACAAGCTGAAGCAGCTGAAGTAGATCGGCTCGGTGCGGGAGTACACACGCCGTTTCTTGGCGTTGTGCTCGGAGATCGACGACATGAGCGAGCCGGAGATGGCAGACAAGTACCATGACGGTTTGAAGACAGAAATTCAGCGCACGCTGGCACTCAGTGGAATCACGGAGTTCCAGGCGATGGTAGCCACTGCTGAGCGCGTTGACGCGCTACGCTACCATCGAGGGGGTTTCCGTGAGAAGCAAGAGAATTTTCAGCGTCGAGCACAGCACCCACAAGCTGACCCCATGGAGATCGACGCAGTGCAAGGAGGCCAGCAGCAGAGCAAGCCGCGTGGTGGGAACTGCTGGATCTGCGGGAAGCCTGGGTACCACAAGAAGGACTGCAAGAAGAAGCAGCAGGGAAACGGCAACCAGCAGTGAGTGGCGGGCGGCCATCTGCTGGGAAAGCTTCGTCCGCATCAGCGAACACCAGCCCCGAAAGTCCTTCGACAACTAGGGAGCTGCCAAGTGTATTGCTGCGGAGCGAAGGAAGCCGGAGCGTTCCGGGGATCCTCCTGAAAGCCGAAATTTTATCGGCTGGTTCTGCGGACGGCGAGGGGCGCCAGACTCGCCGGCAGATTAAAGCGTTACTGGAGTGCCGCGCGTCGCACTCATTTTTCAGCGCGAGCTTGCAAAGAGGTTGGGGCTTGCACGGCTACCCGGGAAGCCAACTACGGCCAAGTTGGTGCAAGGGGAGCTGGAGTGCAGACTGCCTCTGAAGCCTCTAAGGATCCGTCTGAGCAAGCTATCGTGCGATGTGAACTTTCGCACGTGCCCGATGGACACCTACGACGCCATTTTGGGGCGTGACTGGCTGCAACGGTGGAATCCTGCTGTGGATTGGGTGCGCAGCCAGGTGAAAGTGAAGAAATGCGGAGAGCAAATTATTTTACCGTTGTGGGCAGAGGAGAAGGTCTCCAAGGCAGGCAAGGTGCCGCAGTTGAGTTACGTGCAGCTGAAGCGCTGTCAGCGCAAGGGGGATCAAGTGTACCTTGTGTGGATGCGGTAAAAGGTAGCAGCTGAAGAGGTGGAAGTGTTGGCAGCGAAGACAAAGAAACCGGAGGAAGAGCAGCAGAAAGCACCTATAGCAGAGCTGTCGGAAGGCGTCAAGGGAGTGTTGGACAGCAAAAATGACGTGTTTCGTGCTAAGCTGCCAAAAGGTTTACCACCGAAGCGGGACATCGACCACAAAATTGATCTGGTTCCAGGAGCAACTCCAACGGTACGAGCTTCTTATCGCATGAGCGATAATGAGCTGGGTGAGCTGAAGAAGCAGTTGGAGGAGCTAACGGAGCAAGGGTTCATCAGACCGTCGGTGTCACCCTACGCTGCACCGGTCCTCTTTGTGAAAAAAAAGACAGGGGAGCTGTGGATGTGCGTGGACTATCGCGCACTGAACAACGTAACGGTCAAGAACCGGTACCCGCTGCCAAGGGTCGAGGAGCTGTTTGACCAGCTGAGGGGAGCGCAGTTCTTCAGCAAGATTGACTTGCGCTCAGGGTACCATCAGATCCGGATTGCGGAGCAGGATGTGGAGAAGACGGCGTTTCGGACGCGGTACGGTCATTTCGAGTACCTCGTGATGCCGTTTGGGTTGACCAACGCTCCTGCAACGTTCATGAGCCTCATGAACAGGATCTTCCACCCTCACCTGGACCAGTTCGTGGTGGTGTTCCTCGACGACATCCTTATCTACTCCCAAACTCTGGAAGAGCATCAGCAACATCTTCGGCAGGTGTTGGAAATTCTTCGGAGAGAGAAGTTGTTTGCAAATCTCTCCAAGTGTGAGTTCGAGAAAAGGGAGGTGGAGTTCCTTGGGCACATTACCAGCGGCAAGGGTCTCCGCATGGACCCGAAAAAAGGTGGAAGCAGTGAAGCAGTGGCCGACACCAAAGTGCGTGCGTGACATCCAGGTATTCCTGGGGTTTGTCAACTACTACCGGAAATTCATCCGGGGGTACGCAAAAAAGGGTGCGCCACTGACTCAACTGCTGAGGAAGGATCACCAGTGGGAATGGGGCGATCAGGAGCAGAAGAGCTTTGAGGAGCTGAAGACTGCCATGTGTGACGCTCCTGTTCTGGTGCATCCGGATTCATCCAAGGAGTACGTCATGGCGACGGACGCAAGCGACTATGCCATTGGGGCGGTGCCGATGCAGGATCATGGGAAGGGGCCGCAGCCGATTGCGTACGCGTCTCGCAAATTGCGAGGTGCAGAGCTGAACTACGCAATCCATGAAAAGGAGATTCTGGGGATGATCCATGCGTTCAAGCACTGGAGGTGCTACCTCGAGTCGCGGCGCTGCATGGTCTTCACGGACCATTACGCCCTGAAGTACCTGAAGACGCAGCCGAATCTTAGTCGCCGACAAACTCGATGGATGGAGTTTCTTGAGGGGAGTTTTGACTACGAGATCCAGTACAAGCCTGGGAAGGTGAACCCGGCAGATCCTCTGTCGCGGAGGCCGGACTTGAGCCTCAATGCCATCTCAGTGCTGATGGGATCTCCAGTCATGCATAGCCTGTTCAAGCACGGCTATGGCGTGGACAGTGAGTTCACGGGTGGTGCGCTGAAAGACGCCACGTGGGATGGAGTGTATTGGCGAAGGGG